>BGPR01025456.1:0-22319 GCA_013235015.1 Araneus ventricosus
CGCATTATTAATTTCGTCTTGACATTTGAACAAAAAATATTTCTTGTATATCATTACAAATGAATGATTATCCCTTTCAAGAATACTTTTGTCAATTTCATTATTATTTGATGAAAACTTATTCCTACCGAGTTAAGATACTGACTTAAATTCTTTTGTGGATATCGTATATTGGAATGCAGAAATTTCTTTGGAGTTCATGAACTGAAAGAAACTTAACTTATGCTCACTGATTTTGCAAAAATATAAGTTACATTACAATTTACAACCTAAGTCATGGAATGGGCAAATTTAACGTTTGATTTCGACTTTATGTTTTGATCGACTCTATGTATTTCACTGCCCTTTCGATGTATAGAAGAGAGAAGAATCAGTAAATTTCCACTTTAAGCAAGCCACAACTTTCCAAAGCATTTGCGATTTTTTATTCATTAACACGAATCTTGCAACAATGTCCTTTATATATATCGGCTTAAATGTGAAAATGAGACGGAGCGTTAGGGAATTTATATTGGTTGCCCTATATTAATTCCAACACATCTCTAGACCCAACTAAAATCGAGGTAGGAAAATTCATCTTAATGCTTTGCTTACTTTCTTCACACAATATCCCCGTAGCTTGCAAATGCCTTCGCATTGCCTCTAAATTAAGTTATAGTTTTTAAAAAAATATTTTTAGGCAACCTTTTTGACGAATATTTGCCAAAAAGGCATTTCTTTGAGAAATTATAAATCTGGTGAATTACTCTGGCAAGTCTTGTCTCGGATAAAGCTAGAATAAACATCCGTCTTTCATATAAATCTTGGTATTCTGTTACAGTTTCCGTCAATTTTCGAAAGAACTAAATAAATGGTCTATTATTATGCTATTGCCCGTCTTACTTTTGATATACGAAGCAAAGAAAGATTAAATACTGTAATCTTCTAAAAATCCGACAACGAAATTCTGAAAAACCTCTTAGATTATATTCACGTTAAAAAATGAAGAAACTCTTCTAATTTTCTAATTGCATATAGGAACTTTATTTATGTGTTTTTTATTGCTTAAAGAGATTACTTTTGTCAAAAAACTATTTAGGATGACTTTTATTATTCTTGAGAGAAAGAAAAAATGTTTCAATTAACTTTTTTTCAAAAGATATTTAAACTAGATAAAGATCTTCACCATTTTGAAGAAATATAATTTTTAGTTATATATTTAAAAATTAAATGATTAAAATTCCTTATAATTTATATTTCAATTTGACGATATCAGCCTAAATCCCTTGTTTCTTACGAGACAAGGTGAGCACAATAAATAAAAACAAGCAATTTAGACTCAAAAAATTTAGTATATTGTTTTATAAACAAAATCGTTTATTTATAAAATTTTTTTGTAAGAAATCTTTTCATAGGCGGACCCTCCCTCGTTCTGTCTATAAACACAATAATATCGGCAGACGGTGATAGATTAAAATTATTTTAAATAAACTGCCTATTTTCTATTAAGTTCTTCTATTTCCCATGACAGAACAAGTGTGCGTATGTATCTTCAAATTATCGTGTGTAAAACTTTCTATCATTGAAAGGCACAACCTGAATTTTTAAACTAAATTAACTCAAAACGAATTTAGCCAAGAAATCTTTCGGAAAAAAAACCGAATCGGTTATATTCTCATGTACATGTGCACAAAATTTTTACATGATAATATTTGACTTTTAAATTGCAAGACCACATATCCAATTTTTTTGAAATATCAAAAAAGAAGGCAATATTATATATTTTCCTCAACCAATTATGAATATTTCTAAATTTGTTTTCACTTCTGATAGGAATACGTGGTCTCATATCGATATCAAATGTTGAAAAAGCACAGAAATATCCAACATTAGTTGCTAAAAATTGTGTATTTCCAAACCTCTTTGAAACTTCTAAACATTCAGATATGTGCATTTGCTTATTAATCGACGATTTTACGTCTTTTTACTGGTTCAGTTTTTCTTTTTAGTCCCAGGAATGGACGTCTTTCTGAGAGATTTGGTCCTGGTGCGTAAAAATCCATTCATGAAACTGTATACAAACACATTTTTCAATGCCATTTAGGTACCAACGACAAGCACATTTTTTGTAGTCTTTTAAAGTTTCTAGGTTAAATTCACTTGAAAATGAACATTTATTGCATTTCCTAATAAAAACCTTCAGCTAATTTTTGCTTTTATTAAAGTCTTGATATATTTGCATAAGGTTGAAATTCTAATCTTTTCACAATTTTAAATCGATAAAGGACTTAGACGCCCCTCTTTCTTAAAATATAAATAATATTTTGAAAGGAAGGTTTCGCATATCTTATTTAATATGCTAAGAGAACTTTTCTGTTGCTTCTAAAACGATTATAATAATAATAAGCATGCAATACATTCCACATTATTTTTTAATCAAGCTTTCAAAGAAGGGTAATTAAATTGATCCTAAATTACTACCCAGATCCTAAAATTAAAAGACTTCAGGCTGTCCTTCTGTTAATATAATTTAAAATATATCAGAATTTGAATATAATTTCTTTTTGTTTAATTTAATTTTTCATTGACAAATATAAGTTTTCTGAAAACTGTAACTGTCCCTTACCCATTGAAAGAGCCAAAAGCAACATAACACTAACACCGTAACTATCTCCCCTTTTCGTTTTGTTTAGCAGATCATGATGGTTGGTGAATGTCTCCCTTTTATCTCAATAGATGGCACTCACCTTGATGAAAGAAACAGCATTGAAAATATGAGGATCTAGTAGATTTATTCTTTTAAGTACTTTGTGGAAAAGGAGTAGGCATTAGGAATCTGTTTAATTTAAGGAGCAAATACATCATGCAATGGTTTGCCAAAATTGTGTCCTCATTGGAGATGCGACCGTTGATGGCCTGATACTCTATCTGTTCTATAAACAACCGAAGAATAAAATATTAATCGGTTCCACATTAAAGAGTCTACCACTGTAATAATTTATTGTTTTTGCATATAAGGCAAGATATTTAATCTAATTACAGTCTTTCCCCTTCCAGTGTGACTGTATTTAATAAATACTGGCATTCCGTGAAGGAAAAGCTGGTAGTAAATAAAAATAAAGGATTGCTGGAAACCCATTTGCAAGCAGATTATCAAATTGTGAATTGCCTAAAGGCGGCCACTCACTTCAATTTTTTTTGGAACGCGAGACGGAAAAACCCATCAAATCTGAGAAAATGAGCCAAACGGCTCGTCATGTTTGGAATTCCGTCTGGACTGAAATCCAAGCGTGCCAGAAACGAAAATTCTGCACCGAGGGATAAGAAGGGGAAAAGTTAGGCTCGCTATTTCAATTGTTGTTGTGCCGAGTGAGAGGTTTACACGCCGATTTTCACCTCTGTATTTGTTTTGAAATTTTATTTTTTATTCAAAAAGTACTACTGTAGTGTGTCCCATGAAGTATGACACAGGAACAAACGGAATTCGATAAATTGAGTCATCATGAAGAGCGAGGGGAAACGAAGAATGTGTCTGCAAAGCAATGTGTCTAGCTTAATGGCAGAATATTTCCGAAGTCTTCCTCACCAGACTACTAATATAACAACTTGTGGAAAAGGTATTTAGAAAGGTAAGTGTAGAAATATTTATATAATATTCTTCCTTTAAATCACTAGAATATGTTTTAACTCTGCATGTTCATAAGCCTAGCTTAGTGATTCATTTAGATATTAAAGCTACTTGATAATACTAATTTCGAATGCTTTTACTCACTTTAGGGGGTTATTTAAAATTGATGTACAATCATTACATTAATACAATGTTTGTATTTGTTAACTAAGTTGAATCGTAAGTGTATGGAAATTTAATCGATTGTTGCGAGTAGGATTGTTTACTAACAAATGTTTCATAAGTATTTTTTAAAAAGAGTTTCTGGAAGAAATTTAACCTTTCATTTCACATAAAAAAAACTGCTTTTAAAATTCATTAATGTTTTAAAATGTCATCCATTTAATGTTTTTTTAAGCATTTATTAAAAGTTCAAAGTATGGACACTGTTTTCTTCTTGAATGCTAAGTCTCCCAAGATTATATTCATTTTTAATAATAGACTGGAGTAATTTATATGTTATTACTAAATTTGAATTCTTCTAAGATTGTTTTTAAACTATTACTTACTTTATTACTTCTATTATGATAAATTCAAAAGATAGCAATTCTTAAACCTTCTTGGAGACATTTCTAAAATGTTCCTGTTATAAAATGTTGCTTGTACAAGCTGTAACTTTTGTTATAAATTGAAACTTATTATCTTTTCTATAATTGTGAGTGAAACAATTTTATTTAATCTTTTAAAGTGTGTCTGAATAATTGTTGGAGAATAGTTATAATGTTACTTAGTATATTTAATTTATCTTTTAAAGTATTATCTACTTATCTTAATTCATTGTGTGCAAAATTCACATAGTAGGAATTTTATTTAGGAAACAGTGTATTTTGCTTTTTTTGTCTCATTGTAACTTTAAATTATTTTAAAATTTAATTTATGACATATGGGTATTATTTTTGTAGTTTTTAAGTAATGGAATTTTATAATTATGTAATTTTAATGAGTTCTTATTCTTCATTCACAGATTTCAACTATATTCTCTTTGAATTGAATAAATGGACTCTGCCTGGACTTCAAAAACAGCAAACTATGGCTAAATGCATAGCCAGTGAGGCTGAACACAGGGCCCTCTCCGAAGATAAAAAGGAGACCATATCACATCTTCCATAGAATTGGAGTGGCCTGATGGTCATTGAATGTAACAATTAATTCTCTCATCAAAAGACAAGTCATGTTTTCGTCATACAACATTTTATAAATAATTTTACAGCTAAATATTTATTATTTTTATTCTAGAACTGTCTTGGTTGATTTACAATATTATATAAGTAGAAGTAAAGATTTCAATTCTATCTTCAGTGTCATTGTTATCATTAATTTAATAAATAGCATCTGGTGCAAAATACTTAGGATAATCACCTTGATTAAAATTCTGATTTAAATGAATTTGAAAGACAAGAAAGTGTTAAATTATATTTTATAAAGTAAGTGATTAGATTCTTGACAAAATATTCTTAAAGAGCTATAAAGTTCATAAATCTGAAAAAAAAATACATTGCAGATTTAAATATTACAAGTCTTTTTACAGAGACACTTCAAAATAAATTTAAACAGTTTAATACCTTTATTTTATTGAATTGTATTAAATGTTGCACTAAAATTAGGAAGTATATTTGAAAACATTGCAGATTTTGTAAATATTTAAAAAGGACAAGATCAAACTTTTTCTACGGTTAGAAATAATAGAATTATATCTGATTAAAAGTTTTGGCAGTTGTTTTATAGAATTTTTATTTAAACTGGATCAATTTTGTAAAAATATTTTGTGATAATTTATATTATTGATTGGTAAAATTGTTTTAATATTATTGGTGTATAGGATGGCTTTAATTTATAAAAATAAAATTGCCATTTTTTTTATATGCTCTTATATCTTCAACCTGTTGTCATGTTTATAAATGTGATTATAGTATGTCATGACTATTTAGAGCTAGATTTGTTAGTCAGAATATCCTGAAATATTTTTCTGAAAACTATTGTACATAATATACAAGATTCTTTTTATTAATAGTTGCAGTTGAGTTTTCTTTCTTGACTAGGAATTCCATTTATTGAGCTGAGTTTGAGAATTTCTTTACATTGGAAAATTCCATCAATATATGCCTCAAAGAGAGAGGTTACAACAACAATACAATAAAGTGTCTCACTGGTAGTTGATACAATTATAAATTTACTATTTTTAGCTTTTATGTAATGCAATAAGTATGACATTGAAGAATAAGCAAACGATTGTCCTCGGCTATATGAATAAATCCTACATCAAACTGTGATTTTAATAAGATGTCTTGCATTCAATTAGGTAAAATGATTTAAGTGCCCAATCTGGTCGCCTTTGGTTAGTTTAGGATTTTTCAAATATATTTTCTTACGAAATATGAAAGTCATTCGAGTGTGCTTGTTATTACTTTAGCCTAATACAATGGCAATTTTATCATAAGATCTCTGTATGTAAAAATTTTCAAGAAAAATTTTTTTTCAATTAAAATTAGAAAAAGTCTTTTTGTCCGTTATGGTGAATGAGAATGCATATTCAAAATTATTTACTTTTTTATTCTGCGAAAACAAAGGTTCAAAATCACATTGGAAAGAAAATAATTCCAGGGTATTATTTTTTAACAGCCAAGCATAAAAAGAATATATACATATGATAAAATGACCCTTAAAATTTCACTACACCAGCTAATTTTATAAGATAAATAATACTTTCTTTTTTGGTTATTTTAAAAAGTTTTATTTATTGACTGTTAAAAGACTATATCATTTCATAAAGACTTTGTATCTACAGAGGCTGTTTATGCATTTTTTTGGTTCTTTAAAATGTAACTACAGAACTATTTTACCTTTTTTTTTGTATTTTAAATAGTCAATTTGATAAGCATTATTTTTATCAATCTTTCTACATCGTAACTTCCATGATAATGTCTTTTTTAGTATCGGAAGAGGTATTTTGTTGCATTCCTCTTCAATAGCTTTTCAAAGCCTGCAAAGGTAGGTCGACGTTTGGATAATGTGCTTTTTAAATGTCCAAAAATTCATGGGTGATACAAACATTAATGGGTGGGGTATATTTAGCAGGAAAAGCAGTGATGGGTACAGTCTTAATAGCCATTCCTTGTTTTATTTTTCCATTAAATTAACAGTAGATTGTGATGTGTGGCTGCTTGCTTTGTCTTAATGCAGTTCTACTGATTGCTGGCATTGTGGATAAAGAGATATTTCTTATTTAAAGATTGGGTTTAAAATACATTCCCGATAATATGTGGAGTTGATTTTGACATTTTTCCCCACTCTCTTTTATTTTGCCATTACATGGGAAACCAGAAAGAATCATAAATCCATTAGAAAAACTTTCTGCATATTCTTTAAACCAAGTTTTAAGAATTTTGTTCCACTTTGGTGATAATAAATTGTTCCTTTATTCATGCAGTCATTTAAATTGACCCAAACTTCACCTATTTTGACAATTTTTCTCCTCATAAAGAATTCTGCTGAGATTTTTGCATCAGTGATATGACATGGAGAAAGACGATGAACATTGTTTTTTTTTGGCGTTTTTAATAATCAAACCATTGTTAATAACTTGTTTACAGTTGATATTGAGATGATTTTGCAACAAACCTTTGACTTGGATTTTCTTTTTAACTTTAAATATCTCATCTTTGCAATATTCGAAATATTTGGGTTTTTTCCCTTTAGATACGTATTTGGAACAATTTTTCCAATTGAAACCAGACTTGTACAATTTTTTCCTCTTTTATTAAAAATATTACCTATCACAACTTAAGATATTGAATAACCGTGGCTTTCACATCGTCATTTAATAACTGAATAAGAACAACTCTCTTCGGAACGTGCAAAGCCATAGCCTTCCATCCATCGCTTCTTTAAAATCCTCATTTTGCATGGAATACAAAAATTTTAGGTCGGTGATGATAACGTATAATTTCAAAAATGTAACTGAAAATAAATTTTTCTATGGAGACAAATATTTCCAATAGCGAAACAAAATCATGTAAAAAGTTTTTGAACAGACTCTGTATTATGAATCATGCTCCACTATTAAAATTTTTCTCTTTAAGTGCGCTCAATTTGATTTTTAACAAAATCAAATTTAATATAAAATCCTTGATATAGAAAGCGTATTGGTCTAGAATAACTAACATAAATTGCAAACAGTTTTTCCTTTCGAAAATACTATGTCCCCGGAGTCCAACGTTTCACAACAAAAATAGAAAATTTAATAAAGCTTTAACACTTGTCGTACGAATAGGCTTAAGAATTTTCTTGGGCTTATAAAATAGGCTTCTGCATATATTTCTGATAAAATTTATAAGTGTTGCTATTCAAAAACTTTTAAGCATCAAATTTGATAAAATATTTCGTGCACTCAAAATTATATAATACTTCATATGTAAATATGTATAATACTTCAAACTACCACAACAGGAAATGCTTCGTGAATAACTATATTAATTCTCAAGATACCAACATAAATTCAAAATTTTACTTTATCGTTAGAGACTCAAAATTTATTTGCTTAGAATTTCGATACGAATAGAAGTAGAATGATAAAATTTGGTTTCGGAGCATAACGTTTGATACAGTTTAAAAATATTTTGGGGGAAATGTCTGTTGCCATTTCAAATTTCAATGTTAGTGCAACTAAAAATATGTAGGCAAGCCCTTATTAAATTGATAGATTTGAAATCTTTTAGTAGAAGTTATTTCCGAAAAATTAGCACCTTTTGCTTTTATATACAGGGTGAACAAATACTGTTTGGCACATTTTAAAATTTAATTAAAAAATTCTGTCATCAGAGTGTGGTTTTCACTAAATTGCACTATGCAACAAAAAGTTTTTGCCATAAAAAATTGTTAATAAATTAGAATTTTAATTTTTAAAAATGTCTGTACCGCAAAACAGAATCTACGCACTGTTGTTTGTGTAATTCATAATTCCCGTGAAGCCATTGATGACGTAGGACTGAGAACAAACGTTTGGCGAATTTATTCGGCATTATCATCTGACGTGCATGGCCTACCACTTGGTCTATACAACAATCTTTCAGTCTCCAATAATCTTCGATTCCATGACAAAATGTTGTTTCGACAAAGAGCAGCTTTATGAAACATAGTATGAAACATTCCTTGAAATCCAACTAACGTAGTCAGCTCTTTTCGCTCGAATAATGAACAGCAAAGGATTGGAAGCTAATCAAAGGCGTTAGTTTGAACAATATAGCAATTTTAGATTGCAGCAGTCTTGCTCTGCAAGCTTGCAACCTTGCAGCAAGTTTGACTCGACAAGACCGCATGTTCACAACAAGACTGCCGTAGATTAACGTAAACTACGAAGACAAAACGCGTCGAACTTGCAGAAAACTTTTAGCGTTAAACTCATTCGAAGCTATAGCAAAAACAGAGTATTCAGGCAAACTTTGGATTCGATCCCTCAGACAACTCGCTTCCTAATCTGTCGCCTTAGCCACGCAGCAAGCGAGACCTCCATTGCCGAAGATAGATTGTGCTAATACATCGTGCATTTACACATTTTATTTTAAACTTTCTGCTTGATTTCATTAATTTTTTAAATTTTGTGTTGAGAATATGATTTAAAGTCCGAGAGAGAGCGAATTTCGCTAACAAGAATTTACTATTGGAATAAATTATAAAATTAGGGTTCAAAAGTAATTTCTTTTAAAATATGGAACAAAAATAAGTTATTATTTTTCAACAAACATTGACTGTGTTTTAGGTTTAATTTTGCTTATGAACTTTAAAATTTCAACATTAAGAAGAAGGCAATATATAGTTTTCTTTAAAGTGCGAGTTCTATATTTTGTAAAAGTTCGGATGGAGAATTTTTCAAGAGCAATTTTTTTATTAAAAGACCTGGTTACTTTTTTCAAATTATCATTGATTTAATAAAAAGAAGGACGGTATAGGAGATGCTATTAAAAATAGATTTTTTGGAAACAGAGACAAAGATTAAAACCAGATATATACTGTATCCAGGTCGTTGTATGTAAGTTTACCGTATGAACTTTACAGCAAACTTCCATTGCAAGTAGGGTGATCGAATATTTTTTCTTACATTGAAGGAAGTGTTGGGATAATTACATCATCAACCCATTTACCCTTTCAATCTGATTTGGATTCACCTGAGTAGGTGGCGCCGCCCTGCGTGGTTGTGCGCACGTTCAGACGTTGTGAAAAACGAGTCCGTGAAGGACGTGTTATTCTTTGTGTAAGTTTATGTCTCAAACTTAATGTTCTATGTCCGTGTCCATCATAAATAAAAAGGACTTTAAAATATTGCATGTTGCTTTACAAGTTATTCGACTCTGCATATTCCTCCAACTAAATACTTCACAGGTTATGGCCCCAGCCTAGATTCTAACTGCGCAGTACGTAGTTGAAAGTATCAGTATGGCGATGGCGTCATATGGAGCAATGCGTTTAGAGTTGTTAACTCGTCACAACTACGAAACATGGAAAATACAAATGAGAAATCTACTAGTGAAAAACGATTTATGGACTTACGTTGGAGGTATTAAAGTGAAACCCGAGCTCATTGATGGAAATGCAGAGTCGAGAGAAGCATGTAGTAAATTGACGGAAACGGACGAAAAAGCGAAAGCAGATTTAATCTTATGCATTTCGCCAGTAGAACTGAAGCAAATCAAAAATTGCGTAACTTCGAGAGACATATGGATTAAGCTGGAAGAGATTTATCAATCGAAAGGCCCCGCCCGAAAAGCGACACTTCTGAAATCGCTTATCCAGATCAAAATGCCGGACACCGGAGACGTTCGAGATCATCTGAGAAAATTCTTCGATGTTGTTGATAAACTGTCTGAAATGGAAATAAAAATCGACGAAAATTTACTGTCGATTATGCTGCTTTACAGTTTACCAGCGAGTTATGAAAATTTTCGATGCGCAATCGAATCACGTGATGATCTTCCATTGGCAGATGTTCTCCGAATTAAAATAGTCGAGGAGAGCGAAGCGAGGCGCCATGACTCCGGCGCTCAGTCTGCTGATTCTGGTGCTTTTACAGCGTACCATCACAAACGCAAGAATGCTTCATGGAACAGTAAATTTAAACCTCAGAAAGAGGTTGACAATAAGTTCAAAATTAAATGTTTCAAATGTAATAAGTGGGGCGATCACAAGGCCGCTCAGTGTAAAAGTCAAAGACAATCCACTCTTGGCCGTAAACAAGAGAATGCTGGTCTTTTGACAAGCACCAAATGGAATATGAACACAGCTGATGTACTCCTTGCGTCTAATAAGGAGAAGCGATGGTGCCTGGACAGTGGATGTACCCGACATCTTAGCAGCGACGAATCCATATTCGTCACCCTTGGAGAAACCGACGTCAGTGAGGTGAAACTTGCTGACAATGGAACAACCGAAGTAAAAGGCTGTGGCAAAGCGGTCATCAAAGCAGAAGTGAACAACAACATTCAGACTGTTGACGTGAATGACGCTTTATTTGTTCCTGAGTTGAGAACAAATTTGTTATCAGTGGCAAAACTGTGTGATAGAGGATACACTGTGACATTTAAAAGTGATGTTGCGACTCGACTAGGCTAAAGTGAAATTGGTAGCTGACAGAAAGGATAACCTTTATTATTTACGAGGTAGTGATACAAATCAAAGTGCTAAACACGCCAGTGAATCATTGGATACTCCGAAAACAAAATGTGCCGACCTAGTTAAATGGCATTGTAGACTGGGTCATCTAAATATGAAAGATTTAAAGGAATCAATTAAAAGGGGTAATATTCGTGGGTTAAATATATCGAAATAACCAGTTAATTTTGATTGTGAAATATGTGCGATTAATAAGTTAACACGTGCACCTTTCCCTAAAAAGTCTAACCGTGTAACTAGTTTATTGGAAGTAGTTCATTCTGATCTGTGCGGACCAATAAGGGTACCCTCAATCGGTAAGTCTCTTTATTTCATGACTTTCATTGATGAATATTCAAGATATTGTGTAGTTAAATTTTTGAAAACTAAAAGTGACGCGTTAGCTGCATTTAAAGAAATAAAATGTCTTTGGGAAAATCAAAAATCTGTTAAAATTAAAATTTTTATGAGTGATAATGGAGGAGAATTCATTAACACTGAATTTGATAATTTTCTCAAAACAAATGGAATAAAACGCAAATTAACAGCTCCTTATTGTCCAGAGCAATCTGGTATAGCTGAACGTAAAAACAGATCACTTGTTGAAATGGCACGTTGCCTTTTATCGCAAGCAAAATTACCCTTAAATATGTGGGCAGAAGCTGTAAATACTGCCAATTACTTACGTAATAGATGCCCGACCAAAGCTCTTTCTGGAAAAACCCCATATGAGTTGTTTAATAAAATTGTACCTAATGTTAGTTATTTTAAGATTTTTGGTTGTACGGCATATTGTTTAGATAACAAACCCAGTCACAAGTTTTCTGCTAGATCAAAGAAAGGCATATTTGTAGGATATTCTGAAAACTCGAAAGCTTTTCGCATTTATCTGCCTGACGAAAAGCGATTTCTTATTTCGAGAAGCGTAAAGTTCTTTGAGGATGGTAATATTAATTCATCTATTGATATTGGTGAACTTTTAATTCAAAATAAAAACCTTAATGAATCTAAAATGGAACAGGAAATCGCGGAAATCCATTCTCAAAATGAAGTGACTGAAGAGAATCATAATAAATCTTCAGAAGTTGCAACGCGTGAAAGAAATATTTCACCTTTGCCCCCAGTGGAGAAAAATACTATCTCGTTGCGCAATCGAAGTTTTGCGCGATGTTGAATCGAAAGGTTCCGAGTCAGCCGAATTTGTTTATAGTTGCAATACAGAAATACCAATTAAGACAGCACTTTCGAGTGCGGATGCTCAACGATGGCTTAATGCGTTAGCTGAAGAGTTGAAAAATATTTTGAAGAACGAGACTTTTGAACTCGTTAACAGACCAGCAAAGAAAGATTGCATTGGAAGTAGGTTTGTTTTAACGAATAAGTATAGCCCTGATGGTTCTCTCTTGAAAAACAAGGCGAGATTTGTAGCAAGGGGATTCAGCCAGAAACCTGGTATAGACTTTGGCGAAACATTTGCACCAGTTGCTCGCCAAGGATCCATTAGAATTATGGCAGCCCTTTCGGCAAAATTAGGGACTGAAATTCATCAATTCGATGTGACTACCGCTTATTTAAATGGAACATTAGATGAAGAAATTTTTATGGAATGTCCTGCCTATTTCAAGGAAATTTTAGAACAAATAATAGTAAACGAAAAATCTAATAATATTGCTTTAAAAGCATCAAAAATGTTAAAATCTTTAAATAACGGTGATAAAGTTCTTCTTTTAAAGAAATCCCTTTACGGTTTAAAGCAAGCTGGTAGATGTTGGAATTTTAAGTTAAACGAAATTTTGAATAATTTTGGAGCAAAACAAACAACTGCAGATCCGTGTGTTTATTATATTAAAAATGGAAAAGGATTAACTTTAATAATGGTTTATGTCGATGATATATTGTTTACATCTCAAGATCCTAACATGTTGCAAAAATTTAAAATTCACCTAAAGAAAGATTTAGAAATAAAATATGCAGGTTTAGCTAAATATTGTTTAGGTTTAAATTTTCAACAACAAAATGGAATTGTGGCTATGAGTCAACAGAGTTACATTAGAGAACTCTTAAACCGTTTTGATATGACCGAAGCTAAAACTGTTGTTTGTCCAATGGATCTCGGCATTCGATTAAAAAGGTCTGATGAATGCGATACGGAGGGTTTACCATATCGTGAATTAGTTGGTGGGTTGTTGTATCTTGCAACATCCACAAGACCGGATATCGCCAATACAGTTAGTAAATTGAGTCAATTTCTAAATTATTATGATAGTACACATTGGACAGCAGCTAAACGTGTCTTACGCTATTTAAAGAGAACTATTAATTTCGGGTTAATTTTTAAACGTACTGATGAACCCTTATTTGGATACACAGATTCGGATTGGGCTAATTCCCTTGATGATCGAAAATCATATACAGGATTTTGTTTTATTCTAAGTGGTAGTGCAATTAGTTGGGAGAGTCGTAAGCAATGTACCGTTGCTTTATCATCTACCGAAGCAGAATACATGGCACTCTCCGATGGCACAAAAGAAGCTATTTATTTACGTAAATTGCTTAATGAATTGTGCGATGCAGATGTAAAAAAGTGTACGCTTGCTCTCTGATAACAAAGGAGCGATAAAATTGGCAGAGAATCCAATTTTTCACAGGCGTACCAAACACATAGATATAAGACATCATTTTGTTCGCGAAGCATTAAATAATAATGTCATTAATATTAAATATATCTCTACAGAGGATATGGCAGCAGATGTCTTAACGAAGGCATTACCATCTCCAAAGCATTATAAATGCCTGGAAGCACTAGGCACAGAGAAAAAGAATCAGAGGTCTCACTCCGCGATTTCTTCAGCGCCCCCACTCGCGAAGTCGTGAACTACAAACCGAAACCATAACAGAAACTAAACGCCATATTGCCTTTGGACGTTGCAGATCGTGGCTAGCTTCATTGTTCTATGCCATAGAGACAAGCTTATTTATTATTTTTTCCTAGATTTATTTAGCTTAGAATTATTATTGTGCTTAGATTTTTTATGATATTTGTTTTCCTTTCTGTGTGTACTGCTTTCTGTATTTTTCAGGACCGGCGACATGGATGTGAACGCCGAAAATGTTGGTTACCAGAAAATGAAATTCAGCAAAAGGACATGTTCAGTGTGCGAAACTCCGGGATCGAAGTTATTCCGTATTCCTTTAAATGAGAACGTGTAAGTTTAAGAGGATTTAAAAATTTTTATTTAGTATTTATTGAACGAAAAAAAATTCGAATAAACTAATATTAGGAGACATGTTTCTTATTTGTATAGAGAATATTACTTTCGGTTTTGGTATAGAATTCCTGTGGTATTTTATTTTTTATTAATTATTCTTAATTCATTTAACATTTTTAAGTGTTTTCAGCGTATGAAATACTAATTCATGTTATTATATTCTTTGGGTTTTATTAAGTTACTGTAATTGGATATTTTGATGGATTTATTCCGATGCTCGGAAACGGAAGTTAAATATACCCTACCTTGTATTATTATTTTTAATGTGTAAAGTGTGTTTTAATTCATAAATTATATAAATTTCGTCTTGTTTCTAAAACAAGCATATTGCTTATATGGAATAATGCATTCGCATACTAATTAATTTTTTTTAAAAAAAATTCTATATTTTGAGATTTATTTTGGTGTGATTTGATTTGGAAGTAAAAGTTTTTGTACTATATATGCTATTATTTTATAGGCATAAAAAATGGTTTTCAGTGTTAAAATGGGATGTGCCACCAGAGCGATTAAAATATGTCTTGGATAATGCAAGAGTGTGTGACCGACATTTCTCAGAGTGGTGCTTTACTAGTACTCTCAGGCAAAAATTAATAAAGTTCGCTTGCCCATTCACCATTAGAGAAGATATACAATCTACATCAAGTGACAATTTTTCTGCTCTGCCTTCAGCAGCATTTCAATGTACAAGTGTTGAAGTTTGTGAGATTGAACCTTTATGTTCAGAAAGTATGGATGCAGAACCTTCAGGCTCAGAAAGTATTATGGATGCAGAACCTTCTTGTTCAGAAAGTTTTATGTTTTCTCCAACATCTTCCCATAACACCAGTTCTCATCTGCAGGTAACTCCTAAGACTAAGAAAATTAAAAATCTACGTTCCAGTGTTTCTAAGTTAAAAAAAAAGTTATATGAAAAACGGACCTCATCTCGTTTCTTGGTGCAACTGCAAGCCAAACTAGCTGACAAACCTCAGTTATATAACTTTGTAACATCTCAACTACGAATGCAATGCAAGGATAGCAAAGGAAGACGCTGGTCTGCGAAGGAAAAGACATTTGCACTTCAGATATATTTGCACAGTCCCAGCGCGTACCAACTTCTTAGAAAGTACTTTGCATTTCCCAGTAAAGCAACATTACACAGGTAAAATATTCATGTTTTCTAAATTTTGAATTAATTATTTTGCTGAGTACAGTATTTCTGAGTATTTAAATTAACATTATGCCCATTTAAAACAACTAGTACAATACAAGATTAATACTCATATTTAAATTTTTTCTAATTGTTTACTTCATCTGTATAAAGAGATATTTTTTCTTAATTTTCTGGATACCCGAGTTTTAAATAATGTAACCATTAATTATTTCTTGTTTGTTAACTATGTTTATAATTGATTGCATTCATTATAAATAATGAAATTACAGTGTTTTTATTTTAGAATACAGTATTTGTCTGATATGCAAGTGCATATTATTTCTAACTTTTCAGGATACATAAGTTCATAATAATGAAATTACAGTTTTTTAAATTTTAGAATGCAGTATTTGTCTGATATACAAGTGCATAATATTTCTAACTTTTCTGGATACATAAATTGAATATAATCAATCGTTACTTCTGGTTTCTTATGTTTTTTTATTGATTGCATTCAGTATAAATAATGAAATTACAGTGTTTTTAATTTTAGAATACATATTTGTCTGATATGCAAGTGCATATATTTCTTAACTTTTCAGGATACATAAGTTCATAATAATGAAATTACAGTTTTTAAATTTTAGAATGCAGTATTTGTCTAGTATACAAGTGCATAATATTTCTAACTTTTCTGGATACATAAATTGAATATAATCTAATCATTAAATACTTCTGGTTTCATGTTTTTTATTGGTTGCATTCAGTAAAATAATGAAATTACAGTGTTTTTAATTTTAGAATACAGTATTTGTCTGATATGCAAGTGCATATTATTTCTAACTTTTCAGGATACATAAGTTCATAATAATGAAATTAAAGTTTTTTAAATTTTAGAATGCAGTATTTGTAATATTTCTAACTTTTCTGGATACATAAATTGAATATAATCTAACCATTAAATACTTCTGGTTTCTTATGTTTTTATTGTGATTGCATTCATAACAAATCATGAAATTACATTGTTTTTAATTTTACAAAATTGTGTAGGCCTGAGATAAATAAAAATATTGTGTGATGTTGGTATATTTCATTTAATTTCTGAAAAGTTTTGTTATGATGATTTCAGATACACTTATAATATTGCCAAAAGTCCAGGATTTTGTAAGAATTTGGTGAAATGCTTGAAATCACAGACCTCTCGTATGAGTGAGTCTGACAGATTGTGTGTTCTGTTAGTTGACGAAATGTCTATTAAACCAGGACTGAAATATGCTACTGATCTAGATAGTGTGGATGGTTTCAGCACAGTTAAGAAGCATGATTTTAAAGAAGACGCACCCTTTGCAACCCAAGCTCTAGTATTCATGGCAAGAGGAATTGTAAAAAACTGGAAACAGGTTATTATAAATCTTGTATATTTTACATAGCCATATATATGAATATGTTATTTTAATTCTCAAATATACATATATGAATTAGAGAGAATAAAATGGATGAAATTGAAATTTTACTGATAAACCTATAACTTTAAAAAAATAAAACTTTTGTAAATTTCAGATTTTAGGTTATCACTTCACTTCCTCTTCAGAAGATTATAATTTTTCGGAGTTGATTCATGAAGCCATTGATATTTTACATTCTTGTGAAATAGAAGTAGTTTCTATTGTTTGTGACCAAGGTCAGTAACTTTTTATCATCTTTAATAATTATATTTTAATAAAAATTTATAGTAACCTATTCTCTTATTGCAAAATACAGTGAATGAATTAAGAATCTCTAAGTCTAACTACTTTACTAATTTCTTATTACCAAATGGTATAAGTATTTCATGACATTGATTCTATTTTGTCTTTCCCTGCTTTGTAATAAATGTAATCATGTTGAATTTCCAGGTCCAACTAACCAAAGCCTCTTCAGGGAATTAAATGTGACCAAAGACAAACCTTTCTTTTTCCACAACTCGAAGAAAATTTTCGCTATGTTCGACCCCCCTCATCTTTTAAAGTCTGTCAGGAATAACCTAAAGAATCATGGCATATTCTTTGAAGACAAGGTGGCTTCGGTTAAACCAAGAACTTGCTTTGCTAATTGGAGTCACATTGAAAAACTTTACGAGATGGATTCAAAAAAGGTAAGAATAAATTTAATGAAGTCTTTTGTTAAAAAAAAAAATTATTAGTGAGCCTACAGATGGAAATTTTGTATTTTAATTTTTAAGTCTTGGATTTATAAAAAAAAGTATGGACTTGAAATCAATGTTTCTGAATGCTACTACCATAGGTGGTGCTACTTATAAGAATCATTATTTAAATTATAGTATTAAGTTAAATAAAATAGTTTCAATATTTTTTAAAACATTATGGTTAGATATAATTTACTTTTATATCAATTGCAATCTATTTTTTAGAAAATGTCTGCCTGCCGAAGATTAACAAAGAGACACATAGAAGTGTCGGGCCTAAAAAAAATGAATGTGAAACTTGCAGCTCAGGTAAGGAAAGCCATTTTAACTATTTTAATTTTTTCTTTTTTATTTACAGTTGCTTCATAACATCTGTTTTAAAACCCTCCATATTAGCTATTCGAGCATATACTAATGACTTATTTTAAAAATGATTGTTTGGGTTTTTTTTTGTATATTTAATGTTGATATTCTCCTAGTATATATAATCTTAAATTTTATTCAATTCATAACTCAATTGAATTTTTAAGTTTAAGAGTTTATTTAATTCCATCACAGATAATACATTAAAAGAGTCCATATAAAGTAATATGAGCCAAGTAGGAAGTTAAGAAATTGCTTATCAGTGAATTTCTTTTAAATTATTATTTATGGATTAATAACTATTGAAGTGACTTATTTATTTATATTAATCAAGAATGATAATTGAGTGATGATTTTTATAAAAAGAAAGTACATATTACATGATTTGATCCAAATTCGAATTGTTTATTCCCTTTAGGTGCTAAGTCACTCAGTTGCAGCTGCATTGAATTTATATGTCAAAGCAACAGATATAGACAGTCAAGCCTCCGAGACTTCTGAATTCGTCTATAAAATGGACAAAATTTTCGACAGTGTAAATTCTAGAAGTCTGAAGCATCAGAAGAAGGAAATGTGTGCATTGACTGAAAATAGCGGCCATGTAGAATTATGGAAAAAAACTATACCTTGGATAGAAAAGTGGCACATTCGTTCAAGTAAAACAGGCAGGAAAATTTATGCAGCTTGCAAGAATGGCTGGTTAATAACTCTTAATGCATTCATAGGAATTTCTGAAATTCTGTTAAAGAAAATTAAATTCATTCTTACTAGTCGATTTAGCCAAGATTCGCTGGAGAACACTTTTTCAACTCTAAGACGACGAGGAGGGTTTAGGGACAATCCAGATGCATGCGAATTTCGCCACACTATTCAGAAAGTTATTATCTCTAACTTTTTAAAACAATCCAGGGGCAAAAATTGTCAGGACGATGAGGCATATAGCCTCATTGATTTCACGTGCTTCAATAAAAAAGAATTGTTAGATATTATAAGCTCTGAAGACTGTGCAGCAGAAAGTGTAAGTGCAGCAGAAAATGTAAGTGCAGCAGAAAATGTACAACAAGATGTAGACACCTTAAATTTAAATATCTTAGATAGTGTTGAAGAAAATGTATTATCTTATGTATCTGGATATTTTGCTAAAAAATATTTGTTATTGAATGAATGTATTGAATGTCAAAAGTTAATGGTAGATGAAGAGAAAATCTTAGACAATCATACAGTTTTTTTGGATTTTAAAGAATATGATACCAGTAAATCTGGTTTAAAATGGCCAACAAATAATTTGTTTCAATATTTTGTTACTTTACATGAAGTTTTTTCATCTAATTTCAATTTATTTTTCCACAAAAATAACATAAGCAAAAAATTCAATGCTGTTTTAAGCAAAGTTAATTTAGAGGTTTTCATTGATCATATAGAGCACAAAGAGAAAGTGCAATTTTTTTTAATTTCCTCTTTTGTTAGAATGATGATTAGACATAAAATTAAAATGAAGAACAATGATTTCATACACGAAACAATGTCCAGAAAGAAGTTAAAATATGTTCCCAATTTGTAATTGCTTATTTTTTTATGATTTTATTATATTTTAGCTTGCAAATGTTTATTTGATAAGAAAAATATGTATGTTGTTAAATGAAAAATTATTACTTCTTAATAGAACATTTACCAATGCTGGGCAGAATGAGCGAAGTGCGTCGGGAGTTTAAACTCCTGGTAGGGCCACCCTAGGCGTGAAGGTCATTCCATTATGTCCAGCTCTTGGTTTTTCTTATATCACTCTCTTACATTCAATATTTTTAAACTATATATTATAAATTACTGATTTGTAGGCAGTATTTGCTGGGAATGTCATGTATTTGCAATGTTTTACAACTTATTATGCTTGTTCAATAAAATGTGATATTATTTTGAAAATTTCGCTTTTATTTTAACAACTTGTTTCCATACCAAATGCAGGAATTTAATTTGTTTTGAATTGTTGGGAATATTCTGAAAATTAACTTCACAAATTAATTTTCTGTGCAAGAATTACATTCTAACCACTTTCACATATGGAATAAGAATAAATGGCCACTTAAAAATAATTTATTGTTGAAGTTTTAATATATTCAGAAAGAGATAGCATAATAACAACCTAATCAAAAAATTGATTTATTGTATAGTTAAAAAAAATTGAAAATGACTTTTCTATATCGAAATTACAATCAATTATATTCATCTTGAATAAGAATGAATGTGAATTTCTTAAAAATTCAATTATTGTTGAAATTTAAGAATATTCTTAAAGATTCAGCGTAATATTAATTGAAGCAACACGAATTAATTTCCTGCAGTTTTAAAAAAACGAATGAATTTTCTGTACAGAAATAACATCAATTTTTGTATCTGGAATAAAAATTAATGTAAATTTATTAAATATCATTTATTTAGAAGTTTTAATGTATTCTGAGAGAGACGGTATACTAACTTAATCAACAATAATTACTTTCCTGCAGTTAAAAATTTATGATCAGAAAGAACTTTCCTGATGAAGAATAAATGTTATTTAATAATTTGAAAAATACTTTATACTTCTTAAATTATGCATTCGCATTTTTTTTAATTATTGGAGGTCTACAACAGACGAATGAATTTTTTTTATTAACTTTTTGTATTTATTTTTAATTTCTGTATTAAAGAATAGGTCAGTAAAGTGAGAAAAACGTTATTTTAAAATTAGATGATTTAGGTTTTAAAATTAACAATGTATCAAAATAAATTATTCTTAAATTTAATAATCGTCGAAAAACGGGCCTAAAAGTACAATAAATACTTTATAATTACTTACATCTTTATCATGACGATAAGGATTGGTTTCGTTTCCATTCGCGTCGGAATGACGTCACGTTGACGTATTATGGTTAGTTTCCTAGTCCGCGATAGGTGGCGTACTGTCTATGTGAAATGTAATGTTAAAAAAGTTGCCATTATGGTCTACGGGAGTGAGACCTCTGATTCTTCTTCTCTGTGGCACTAGGCATTGTTAGTACAGACAAGTACTTCAGGTAAATGTATTGACATTGTGGGGGGGTGTTGGGATAATTACATCATCAACCCATTTACCCTTTCAATCTGATTTGGATTCACCTGAGTAGGTGGCGCCGCCCTGCGTGGTTGTGAGCACGTTCAGACGTTGTGAAAAACGAGTCCGTGAAGGACGTGTTATTCTTTGTGTAAGTTTATGTCTCAAACTTAATGTTCTATGTCCGTGTCCATCATAAATAAAAAGGACTTTAAAATATTGCATGTTGCTTTACAAGTTATTCGACTCTGCATATTCCTCCAACTAAATACTTCACAGGAAGTTCGCTGCAAACTTTTCGCGCCAAGTTTGTCATTACAATCTAATATTAAAAAAATCACACTTGCTGCAAGTGTGCATACTATCTGGGATCTTTGTGCGGACAATTGAACCATTCTTTATGCCAAAAAACCCCAACTTTATACCGTGTAATGCGATTTAATGAAAACCGCGCATTCATATCACATTTATTTTTATTTTTATTAAATTTTGAAATATGGCAATAACTTTAGGTTCACCCTCTAGTATGAACAGAGGCGAAATATTGGTGGGTTGTTCGTTTCTTTCCTTTTTCGCTACTGTACAAGTATGTATCATGTCTGTTAAAGCTCCGGAGTGTTTTTAAAAAAAATTATTACTGAATTTTGCTTGTTTTAATGGTTTTGTGCATTGTGGTTCAAGCAGCAAATGACTAAACATGCACTTACACGCACAACGCAATATTCTTCATGTTAATGACGTCAAATAATTATTTGCAATGATATATAAATGCTGATTTTGTTTATGACAGGTTTTTTGAACATGAAGGTTTGATTCATCCGTCGTATGCTAAACCCGCAAGTATCAGTTTGGTACGTTAAAGTGACAGTTTTTTTTTGCTTCGTAGAAACGTAATAGTGGCTGTTGAAAGATCATGAACCTATATATGGAGTTTGCGAATTTAGGACAATGAACTTGCAGTTGGCAAAATATTGGTGCCTTGAATTTTTGTCAATGTGACGGTAGATGGCGCA
>BGPR01025457.1:0-22319 GCA_013235015.1 Araneus ventricosus
AAAAAATGAGAAACAAAAGTCTTAATAATTATGTATAATCAAAAAGAGTTTTTACTTGGCCATATTTTTTATTGAGATAATTTTTACCATAGTTTTATTTTAACAAAACTTCATACGTAACTCATTTTTCACAAATTATTTTCTTTTAAAAAATAATTCTACAATATTTTTAATATCTCAAGCACTTTTTGTATAAATTTATTCATTTATTGTTCACACAATTAATCATGCGTATTTTACTTCTCGGTGTTTACGTTTGATACGATTCCGCATTTATGAAGTTCAGCTTTTTTTGTTCCAAGCCTGTGTCATGTCTGAGTTACATTTTCATTTTTTCTGCATGATATTCAAGATTTTGTTTCCTGATGTACATTTGATTAATTTTTTGAATTATATGCAAAAGTATATGTAAAAAAGTAAATACAATTATTTATTACATTAAAAAACTATTGCTTTTGTTGTTCAGCTGTTATCTTTATGCTTCTTGTTTCCATTCCTTCCCCCATCTTGTGTAAGTATCCAAAAATACATTATTTATGTAACAGTTAGTTCTTCAATATGTATTTCTATGTTACAAAACTATTTTAGTTAAAAATTTTCTTATTTCCTACATTTCATTCAAATGTTTTCTTTTTTTTCAGTGCAAAATTCGGTAAAAAAGTCATGTATGTAAATTACTTGCACGAGTTGAAACAGCATCTTCACTTTGATCAACTTGCCATTCCAAAGCCTGTTTTAGAGTGAGTCTTTGTTTTAAGAATTTTAAATTTCACTTCTGTATTAAAAAAAATTTATATCTAATTATTTGAAATATTTTCCTTTTTTTAGGAATTTCTTTTGTACTTTGTGTAAAATTTAAATTAAGGATAATACACTATATGCCCAAAAGTATCCGGACACTTACAGATTTTCAAATTTTTTAGAATTTCTCCGGAATGGTTTAACCGACTGCCTTTAAACTTCGTACATGTAAAGAATAGACAATAACTCACATTTTACATTGAAGATTCGGTCCTGAGGACAATTAGGGGACCGTCTACAAACTGATGAAGACAAAACGGTGTTTGGCCCACCCCGCTTCACAGAATACAGATAACAAGATGAAACTTTCAGAAATGGTAATGTTTAATGTGCATAATATTTACAGGAATTTTCGTAAACTCAGCTCAAATATTTGGGAAGATATAAAGGTTTTCTTAAAA
The DNA here is from genome assembly GCA_013235015.1 of Araneus ventricosus. Taxonomy (NCBI): domain Eukaryota; kingdom Metazoa; phylum Arthropoda; class Arachnida; order Araneae; family Araneidae; genus Araneus; species Araneus ventricosus. The sequence goes on from BGPR01025457.1 coordinate 1,203, forward strand.
AATCTCAAATTTTTACACCTGTTTTTTGCTTATAACATGCAGAGTTTTCTGTTATATTATACGAAACTTACAGAAAAGATGACAATATGTTAGAGAGGTATTTGTGTAAAACTTTGGAAAAGAATTGTTGAATATTACAGGAATTATGAGCATTTTTAGTAAATAATGTTTTACTGCGCATGCGCGAAACAGAGTGTAATTTTTCTTTCACAACATTAAAGCCAGATATATAGGGCAACTTATATAAAATACTCAGTTCAATATCATTAGTATTCAGAAAGATATCGGCATTACAACGAGCAGAATTTTAGCTCCTGTAAAAGGGAAGCTAAAAGATGAGGGGTTGTACAAAAATTGATATTTTTTAACTTATGTCTTTAAATAGTTATATTGAATTGTATAGTGGTGAGAATTTGTTGAATACCCATGAACACATCTAATATTTGTAACGAATAAAAAAATATATATGTAGAATTATTAAAATATTTTAAGAAAAGAAATTTATTAGATAAAAAATCGTTTCACCATAAAATAAATATATTTAAAAGTATCGTTTGGCCATAAAATTGTAATATGTAACTTGTTAATAATCCTGTAAATAATATAATTAAAGTAATAAAATTTTTGTTATTTATAGTGCCTAATTAGCTGGAATTTAACTTATGCACGCAATTGTTAAGTCTTCATGGGTATTCAGCAAATTCTAGCCACTATACAATTCAATATAACTATTTAAAGATATAAGCTTAAAAAATATCAATTTGTGTACAACCCCTCATCTTTTAGCTTCTCTTCGACAGGAGCTAAAATTCTGTTCGTTGTATTGCCGATATCTTTCTGAATACTAATGATATTGAACTGAATTTTTTTATATAAGTTGCCCTATATATCTGGCTTTAAAGTTGTGAAAGAAAAATTACACTATGTTTCGCGCATGCGCAGTGAAACATTATTTACTAAAAGTGCTCATAATTCCTGTAAAATTTAACAATTCTTTTCCAAATTTTTCCACAATGCTTCTCTAACATATTGTCATTTTTTCTGTAAGTTTCGTATATTATAACAGAAAACTCTGCATGTTATAAACATAAAACAGGTGGGAAAATTTGAGATTTTTTAAGAAAACCTTTATATCTTCCCAAATATTTGAGCTGAGTTTACGAAAATTCCTGTAAATATTATGCACATTAAACATTACCAATTCTGAAAGTTTCATCTTGTTATCAGTATTCTGTGAAGCGAGGTGGACCAAACACCTTTTTGTCTTCATCAGTTTGTAGACGGTCCCCTAATTGCCCTCAGGAACGAATCTTGAATATGAAATGTGAGTTATTGTCTATTTTTTACATGTCCGAAGTTTAAAGGTAATCGGTTAAACCATTCCGGAGAAATTCTAAAAATTGTGAAAATCTGCAAGTGTCCGGATACTTTTGGGCATATAGTGTATTTTAAACCTGCTTTTCTACAAGACCATTTTTATTAAACTGTCTAAAGTACTCAACATATATTTTTCATTTTGATTCTAGAATAACTTTAAATGTGCCTGGATATTAAAAAAACAATCTAAAATTGGAAATGCAAGTGAATATGTAAATCAATTTTCATAGAGATTTTCACATCCTTTTACCTTCTTGTTGTTTGACCTCCTCAGTCTTGGAATAATAAATCTTGTTAATTTTTGTGGTATTTGATTCTAAATACATCAAAATGTATTTGGAAAAAAATGTCGAAGAATATTTTAATTTTTGAGGCAGTTAGTGTCTCCTATAAGAGGCATATAACAAATTAAAATTTTTCTTTATTTAATGTTTTTTAAAATCTATAAGCACTTCAATTCACATGGTGACAATTTTAAATAGTATTATTTTATATCTCCTGCTGAGAACATTATAACTGAGGAATTTAAATCCTTTGTATACGAACACTGAACTAAGAAAGCTGAGGTTTTTATACTTTTTTTCCCTGTTAATTTGATAATAGCCAAAATGCCTTTTAAATACAGAAACTTATAGTACAAAACATAAAACCCTTGTTGCATTTACTTTTGTAACTTTTGATCAGACTAACATTAATGCTTGGCAACAGCTTCTGTCACACTATTGTAAAAATTCTGAAGTTTTAAATGCATTTCATATCTTAGATTAATTATTTTCACAATTGAAAAAATATTCTCAAATTTGAATTTGTGAGTGAAATTTATGAAAACACAAATAATTTGTTGATAATAATTTTATTTTGAAGAGTGTTATTGTGTCAGTATTATGCTTTTAAAGACATTTTTTTCTTTTCTTTTTTTTTCCTCGTTTGCATATTTAATAGGTTCGTATTTGTACCTATTATTTTTAAGTCGTTCATATTTTATTCCCCTCTCTTCTAGACATGATAAAAAGTTAGTAGCACTGTCAAAAAATTCGAAGTTGACATCTTCTAGTTCTTTCCATACCAACATACCATCATTTGAAACTCAACAATTCAGAGTTCCAATTTCTTAGTAAGTAATTTTCTGGCATTTCATGTAATGCTGAAATTATTTCTTTACTCCTATTATTATTATTATTTGAAATTTTCTTGCGTGTCAAACTTTTTAACTATATATTTAAATATTATATTCATTTTTTTATGTTAAAGAAATATTTGATTAAATTTTTTAAATGATAATTAGAGAATATTAATAATTTTTCTCCAATAACCATAATTTTAGTAATCTTAATTAGTTTTTATAAAATGTTTTTTAAATGAAAAATTCTTTCCAGTAATATCAGTACTTTTGGTTACAATTTTATTTTGGTTATTCCTGACTAGAAAGTTCGAGTGTTTATGAGTATGAAATGAAACTTGGGATCCAATAATTTTTTGATAAGAATATATTTAATTTTCTAATACACAACATTTTCACTTACAATATATGCAGAATAATAAATATAGTCAATACTTGCTGTCAATGGTTATGTAAGTTTAAACACTTACAGAAACAATGAACAGTCCATATAAGCAACACTTTTTATAAACATTATCACTTGACCAAATTGAAGTCTTCCATCCTCCAATGGATCTTTTACCAAAAACTACCAAATTCATCTTTCTTCCCACCTAGATATTTCGGGCCATTTCGAATTCCAGTTAAGGATTAACTTTGTCAGTTTTATGCTTGAACCTTTGTTCTCCTTGGTCAGTTTGGCATCAAATGGGACCAAGCATCATAAATCATAAGTGAAGATTATATTTTTAAAACTGTATTTATTAGATTGCTTACAAACCTCGTAGATTGTCAACTAATTTTCAGAACAGTTCTTTGTTTCTCAAAAAGTGTTTAACATAATTTCTTTTATAGAGTCAGTTCTTTAAAATCTTCCAATTTAAAATCTCTAATTCTCCAATAACTTCTTATATCTTTTAAATATTGAAAATGTTTTTTGCAAATTCATTAAATTTTATGATAGAACATTTGTAAGCAAACATGGTGTTGAAATCCCAAACACTGTTAATTTTTTTTAAAGGCAACTTTGCTAATTTATTGTTGCATTATTCAGTATCATTTATTTCTCAATTTCTAAATAAATAAGATTAAAGAATAGACATCTAAATAAATAGGTTTCTTTCAGCTATTGAAAAATTTTGGAATAATTTTAGTGTATAAAGATTCCATTTTAATCATAGATGCATATGTCTGATAAAGTACTTTTCTCGTGTCTTTTATTTGTGGTATTTCTTTGTATTCATCAAAACACTGTGTGATTGTTATCATTATATTATTAACTAGCCGCCTTTGGTGACCAGCTTGTTCGCCGGGAACATGATTTCCATTGAATCTTACATTCATGGTTCTCTTAACAGTGCAATTTAAAACTTTAGATTGTGGTATATATTTAACCTTGGACCTCTCATTCTACATAATCATTGTCTACATAAATGTTCCTAATGGAGTAAAGTCAACGACCATGTCATGTAACCTCAACTCCCATGTTGTCGGCACTTCCTTCACTTTTCGATTCCTCTTTTTAAATATGGATTTGATTTCAACATTAAAATGATGCAGCCCATTTTATGACCATTTTATTTTAGCTGGATTAAAACATGCTGAGAAAAGAATGAAAACATAGCAACCATAACTATTCAGCTTACTGGATATATTTCTTAATGTAAGCAAAGCAATAGAGCTTAGTTTACAGATTTCACAAAAATTTTGATTAAATAAAATGTGAAAGCAAAATGTATTAGGAGATAGTGTCAGATTACAGCAATTAAAGAGAAACACGCAATTAAATACAGTAGAACCTCGCTAATCCGAAATTCCAGTTAATCCAAACCAATTTTATTTTCGAAAATTATATGTAATTGAAAAGATTAACTGAAAAGATTTTAATGTACATACTAAAAACAAAAAAAAGTGATCCACACAAAATCGCAATAAACACAAAACAAGTGATTTTGATTTTACAGAGGAAAATTATGTGTCGGGGAGAAGCGTGTTCGTCCGAGAATGAGCTAGCAGGAAGTGGATGATTCATTTCTCAAAAAATTAGGGGTTGAACCGGTAGAGATTGCAGGTGGAAAAAGAAAGAAAAAATATATTCTTTAGCCTCCGCCGTCACGGCTCACTAGATTCAAGGAATGAATCTCTTCTTGAGTTCACTGTAAGATAAGGTCACTTCATATAGCAACATATCCATTATTCTAATGAAAAGGGGAGACATATTCTCTTTCTATTGCTTTTGAATAGAAGAATTCAAGAGATAGTAGTACTGAGTAATTATAACTTTCATTTTTTAGCATATATCTTTTTCTTTTCTATTTTTATCGGAGTTTTTTGTAATCCGAACAGGCACCGGTTCCAATTAGTTTGGATTAGCGGGATTCTACTGTATTTGTTTATACAATGAAAACGGTTTGAATTGCATTGAAACAATGAAAAGTATTGTTTTAAATTATGCCACAAAATAGTTTTAAAAGGTTATTAAAATTAGAAAAAAAATTGTACGGCAACTTAAATGATATCATTGAAAATGTAATTTTTTTGCACTTTCAGATGGTGTAAAAATGATTTTTGTACTGTAATATTTCGGAGATTATTAAGGAAAAACGCCGCAATTTTAATTAATTGAAATTCTAATTACAATTTCAAAAAAAAGGGCTCTGAGGTGCACACTCCCACCTTCCAAAGTATGTTTGTGCCAAATTTCGTAGCTCCAAGTTCAGTGGTCTGCCCTGTAGAGTGCCAACATGCAGACACACACATATTCTCCTTTATTATTAGTAGAGTTATATTTGATATTTTAGTTTAACCAAAATTTCTCGTATAACATTTTTTTTTTTACAGTATAAAGGAACACAACAAAGGTGACGCCATTCCACGTGTCATGCGAGAGTGCATTGCCTATTTGGATAATGACAATGGTAAATCTTAAGAATTCAAAGAATGTGCTCATCATGATGTTTTTTTAATTCTTCCCTTAATTTTAATAATTTAAGCACTATTTTTCAGCATTGGAAACTGAAGGTATATTCAGGCGTTCAGCCAACACCAAAATAGTACAAGAGGTTCAGGCTCTATTTGATGAAGGTAATGCATTAAAATCATCTAAAAGTTTCCTCTGTATAATGTTGTGACATTCTTATCATAGTGTGTGATTTTCAGATGCATAGTAATATTGAATTCTATAGGTGTATTTTACTTCATTTAAAAATAAACCTTTTTATGTTTTACTTTGTTTTAATTTTATTTTTTCTTAATAACTTCCTTCAAATAAACTCTTTAACTTCTTTCAAAAATAAGTTTATTTGACAAAATAATTTCATTTAAAAATTTATTTCATTTGATAGTTGTAATTCAAATAACTAATATAATATGCAATATTAACTATTTTAAACAACTTGCAAATTTTAAATTTTATCAATTTAACTGTTTTATTATGACTAACAAAGTGGACAAACCAGCGGGTCACTGAAGATGACTAGTTTAATAATAAGAAACAAATCTGTATTGTCAAAAAATATGAACTATTGCTGTCTTGTTTAAACTTTTAGAAAAAAGTGTTACATTTATTGCAAAATTCATTTAGGAGTCAACATTTAAGTTATTGAAAGAATTTCAGTTATAAAAGTTAGATTTGTATGCAATTTTTGTTTGTTGTTACCTGTAACACAACAAAAAGGCAGGAAAAAAGTAAAGAATATTTACTGTAGTAAAAAGTATCCCTTTTAGGCAAGCCTGTGTGTTTTGATGATTATGGAGATATCCATGTGCCTGCTGTGATATTAAAGACTTTTCTTAGAGAACTGGAAGAGCCTATTCTTACGTTTGAGTTATATGATGAAATTATGAATTTTCAAGGTAATATGCCAGTTTTGTCTTGCTTTAAACATGAATGTAATGTTAAAATAAATACGTTAACTATTAACTTTTTTGAAAAATTTTCATTAATACTGTGTTTTACTTACATTGTGGGATATTTTTTTACCTAATTAAATTTTTACATAAAGTAGTTACATATATTTTGAAAAAACTGAAATGAAATCTAATTGAGTTATAGGTTTAATAAAAAAAAGAACTTAACTACATAAATAACTTACAAAGGTTAGAATTCTTCATAGTGGATTTTCTGTATACAACTGTTGTGAAATTAAATGTGTTTAAAATAAGTGACAAAAAACAAAGAACGAGTTCTCCAGCCTCAACTATTGGACAATTTTGCCAATTTTTATTTCTTACGAAAGCTTAGGACTCCTAGATATGTCATCAGTGGTCGCTACTCCTCACCCCATCACCCTCCATTTTTGTGAGAAATCTCAAAAATTTTATTTCACTGTACATTCTCTATGGAGTAAAATCTTGATAGAGTGCCTCAGCCCCTTTCATTGTATTGATTTCACCACTTTTAACTACAGGCTATTAATGTTAAGGGTAAACAGCTAGTCACTGAAGGCAGCTAGTAAATCCTTAATTTGTAATGGTATTAATTTTTTTTAGCATTCAAAATTTTATTAGGAAAATGGTACTTGTGTAGTTTGCCATGTCATGTTCAAATTCAGGGGCCTGAGAAGAAATTGTTGCCTGTCTGATTTTAATACTTTATACTAGTTATATATATTTAAACGTTAGTACATGTATTAAAATTTGAATATCCAATTGATATGTTTTAAGAAGGAAAGGCAAATCTTTGTATGAAGTTTTGAGTTAAATAATAGATTTGATTGAGAGACGGTGCTTAGCTTAGTAAAACTGTGGGTTACTGTAGCTTCATATTGCTGTTTTATGATTCTTTGTGTTTCACATTGAATTATTTATCTCATTTTCAGATGATTATCTTTAAATATTAATAAAATTATTTAATTAAATAAATTATTCATTAAATAAAATTCCTTAGTCTGGCCTGTGATAATTTTGATGTTTCATGCATTACTGAATTATGAAATTGTTCTTAATGAGAAATTGACTAAATTCATATAACTGCTGTTTTAGAATTGACATCAATTGAAAAGTTACCTGTTGCCAAATCCTTGATATTGCACAGACTTCCAGGAGATAATTATGAAGTGTTACGATATTTGTTTGAATTTTTAGCAAAGGTAATTCAGCTGTCCTTAAATATATTATTTAAAAGTGTTGTTTGTTAATATGTAACAAGTGAATATGTTACTTCAGTTGTCAGTTTTAAAAAACTTTTTATATATTTTAAATTATCTTTGAATTTTTGCTGTTTATTCTATGTCCACACTTTTTAAACAGACAATATAAACTTGAAGTTGTGAATTACACATTTAATGAATGCTTCTGTGAACTTCTTCAGTAACTCAAAAAGATATCTTAATTTAAAATATTTCATTAAGATTTTATTAAAAACATATCTAACTGAATTTTTTATTACTTATCATTAATTAACACTTCATGATTCTGTTTTTTATATGCGCATTTGATATCAGGAAATAATTTTTCATTCATAGATAGGTATATTTTTGTTACCAAAATGAAATCACAAGTAAAAAATAATTTAAGATTCCTAGATCTGGATGGAATGGCACTCATGAATTGACATTTTCTTTTTTTTGTCCATAAATGCTTAGTCAGAAGCAAAGGAAAATGAAATATTTTTACTAATTTCAATTCCTAATAAATTTTATGAGAGGATAAATATGTCTGCTATTTGTAGTTTTTACTTTTTAAGATTGTAAAAGATTTGCCTATACTTGTATTTACTTGATGTTCTTCAATTTACAAAAAATGTTATTTAGATATAAATGGGGGTATTAGAATTATAAATTATTTGTTTTTGCTTCAGTAGAAATAACTTTTGTATGATGATATATTGAAAGATATAATTTGTGATCATAATTATATTGATAATTATTTTTAAAAAATAAAGTGTTCTTCCATAATTAATTTCATTTTGTTTTTCTGAAAAGGTGATAGATCGTAGTGATCTAAATAAAATGACAGCATCGAATCTGGCAATTGTGTTTGGACCAAACCTGTTATGGGCTCGCAACAAACAAGCTTCCTTGTTTTCCATCACCAAAATCAACCATTTCACTGAGTTCCTGTTAAAGTATCATGACCTGATTTTTTCCAAGTAGAATTCTGAACAGGAATACACAAGAAAACAAAAGCAGAAGAAAAGAAATTAAAAGGTGCTATGAGACTTAAAATTGTCAACTACATTCACCGGTGTCTAAAATTAAAATTACAAGGCCTTCTGTGAGTATTGTCAGTAGTTGTTGCTGTGCTGGGAATAAGAATGCTATCTGTTCCAGTGACACGCACATTGATGAATGTGGTTGTGTCCTACCTTATTCTGTTGTGTCATTGCTAATCGTATTACGGTACCTGGCTTAGGAAACTGATAGATGTATTTACTATGGTAACTGTTTGCTCAAAAAAATTCTCAGTGATTTAGTTATTCATATAATTTAATTCAGGTTTGATTGTGCATATCATTCAGGTTAGAAAAATGTTCTGAGTGATGGATATTTTTATAAAATCAAATGCACCATAAGATAGTTATTATAAAAATGGATATTCAAAGTTCTGAAGATACTCTGGTTTGAAAATGAGAAAAACTTATTTCAAGTAAAAATAACAGTTATTATAAGATAATTTTATGTAATTGTTAAAAAGTTGCATATGTACCTCATGAAATGCGTAGTATCGGTATAAATGATTTTATAATATGAATAGTTTTTCTGTTTTGTTTATCTTCTATACTTGCATTAAGAAAATTTGGTCTGTTATAAAATTTGCATAGTCAATTTTTCATAATCTTAATTAAAATTCTTTGCTAAAAATCTGTCAATTTTACTTTTTCCGTGGTTATAAAACAGCATTTTTTAAAAAACTGAGTACATTTCAAATATATTTTTAAAAAGCTTTTCCCTCTCTCCTTTTCAAGATAATTTGAACTGAAATACTCCATTTTTTTTTCTTTATTTAAGGAGAAAGTTTTTATCAAAAAATAGCATATTTATTCTTAGTTCGTGTTGGTTTATATTTAAATGACATGCGGTGATCAAGAATATAAATCTGATCAACCTTTTTTCTTTTAACCTGTATTACTAATAAAAAGAATCTTTTACTTTTATGTATAAGACTTGATTTTCTAATCTTATAATTTTTATCATATGGTCTTTAATTTTATTGATATAAACATATATTTCCTGTTCAGTTAGATCAAGAAAAGAACAAGTTTACAAATAATTTATGGGTTTATTTATTTTGTGAAAATGGAGAGTAATTATTTCTTGTGTAAATATTTTTGTTCTGTTGCTTTAAACACTGAAAGCTATATTACTTTATCAGTATTTAATATTTAATGTAAAACTCTAAAAAATGTGAATACCTGTTGGTACACAAAACAAAAAAATCTGAAAGTTTCAACTTTCAGATGTTAATTATTCTACTTAGTATATTGTTTCACATTTTTTATGCTAAGTAAAGAAAAGAAATTGTATAGAATGTGTAGAATAAGTACATTTATCACTAATTCTATCTACAACTTTTGTTTTTTAATGAGGCTTCATAGTCTTATATATTTCTTTTCAACATTCTCACATAATGACCGTTTTGTTTAATTCTTTTGAAACTCATTTGGATTGGAATCAAAAGTATGTGAATTCTTTTTATTTAAATTCCTTCTTTTTATATACAAGACTTGCTTATTTTATATTTACTTTTTCTGAAGCTTGTTCTTTTTGAAAAACATACAGAATGATATCTTCATGAAGAACGAAACAAATTTTTCATTTTAAAATAAATAATAATTCTATATGCTTTTCCATTTAATTAGAGTAGTTCTGATTTGAAATCAAAATTGTTTCTTTTTTTATCATTGTTACAAAGGAAAAAAATTACACTATTGTAAAAATGATCATTAAGTTTTATTTATAAGAAAAAGTTAACTATTTGAATTTTCTGAAACATGAAGGTTGATGAATCAAAAAAGTATATAGACTTTTGGGACTGAATTTTTCAAAAAGAAGAAACACTGCCCCTTCTGCATTTTATGAAAACATTTCATATATGAACAAGTTTTGCATTTTTCGGTATTCTTAGAACTTTTTAAAGAATGTAATTAATGTGTAGCAGTGTATGTAATGTAATTTTCAGTAAAAAATATATTAAAATTTTTAATGTTATTTTTTCTGATATTTGCATTCGTACTTGATACTTGGAAGTATTTCTATTATTTATGCAAATATATCTTTTCCTTATCATTACCAGCCAACTAATGATTATTTTAACTTATTTAATTGCTGGATTATGCCAGCTAGTGCAAAATAAGAAGGCATTAATTTACTAATTTTATCAAAATTTAACCAAATTCTTCTCCGTATGATGCAATTTTTGGTCAAGGCAACCAATTTCAAATATTTTTCAGTTGAAGTTTTCCAAATATGTAAGAAAAGAGTGGTCAAAATATTGGAGCTAGTCATTAAACATTTAAACTGAACTATGGTACCGGCATTGAAAGAAGTATGTTTTGTTATTCAGAGCTTTAAGAATTGAATAAATGACTAAATATACAATTTAATAAGCATTTATATGGTTACTTTTGCTGAATTTGAATGTTATACCAAAGGTATGAAAAATGCTTTATTCTTTTCCTCTTAATAATGGAAACAACTTAGTATCTGATTTTAAAGCCTGTGCTTCAGAAAACTGATCTTAATTAATGTGTGCATAGTAATGAGTATCTAAATTTAAATTGCATGGTTGCAGTTAGAAATCTGCACATTAGAATATGAATTCTTCTTTTATTTTCTGAGATTTTTATAGACTTTATTATCAATTATTAAAAAAACAAAATGCCTATGGGTGTTTTTTTCTTTTCTTTATCAAGTCGTGTAAAAAGTTCCGCTATTCTTACCTGTATGTGCCACCTTCTTTTTTGTATCATGTCTGTTCATTTGAGGAAGTATAAATAGTCTCTTAAGGTTAAGCCTGTTGTGGTGTTGGTCAAATATTGAATAATAATCAAGAATAAACAATCGCAAAAATATTGGCATTTCCTTTAGTCAACAGTGAATCTAGACTTTTGTAGAAGTAAATGCATTATCACTGCTGTTATTTTGATGCTGTTTCTTCTGATCACATTAACATAACAGATCATTCATAACTGAAAAAACATGTTTTATTTATAACAGTGGACTTGAAATGAACAGAAATTACGAATTCACTTTAACCAGTACTGTTCTTTCTTGAGAAATTTTAAACTATAATACCAAATTTACATTTAAGTTGAATCTTGATAACTAAGATAAGTCTATGAACTGAGGCTTGTACAAACTGAACCTGTATAGATTTCAAGTTGATGACATCTTTGGATTATAAGAAATCATATTCTTAAAACTGCCTTTTGCCCCTTTCCTTTAATTATTTTTTTTTTTTTTAGTTTGGTGCATTATATAAATATAGATTCCATGTCTTAGAGGCATATCAGCTATTTCAATGAAACTTGGTTATGTATGTTGTTCTTAAACTAAAGTGTGCCTCTTGGTAGATCTTTTATTTGGTAATAAATTTAATCCATAAAAACCTTTTTCTTTTTTAACTTTAAAATAAAAATAATTCTAAATCATAATTTTTTATTACAGATTAACAATAATACAGTCAGTTGAATACAGTTCTACAATAGGACATTAACTCAAAAAGATATATTTTGTGGTAAAGCTATTGTCACAAAACATTACAGACAAAAATTTCGGTGCTGCAATTTTCAAAAAAGTAATTAATGCATTAGATTCTGTTGTGCAGTGGGTTACAGTTGACTTGATTTTGCATGATTAACTACTAACATATAGTAAACTCAATAGTAAACCCAAAATCCATAAAATTGTGGTTAGCTACCAATCACATAACTATGCTTAATTGTGTAGTGCAAACAAATATTAAACAATAACAGTAAGAAAACTAATCCAATACTATAAAAACTTTTTAAATATTTTTTTTAAATGACGGATGGATGTATTTGAAGTAAAATGTTCTTCAATGTTGAAAAGTAGAATCATGAAACTTGAACCTGAGACATAAGAGCAAATAAGATTGAAGGATATGCACATTATGCAAATATGCTATTGGCTTTTGCAGTTAGTATACCACACATTTTCATGGTATTCCTTTAGCAAAACTGAATTTTTACTAAAGTCCCTTTAGGTTAGAACAAATATCAGAGCCTTTTAATTAAGAATTTATTTATTTATTCTGATATTTTTTGGTATTATGCCGTTTGTAAAGTATGTAGACTTTTTATTTTGTGTAATGTGTGAATGATGATGATTAGTACATCTGTGAGCTTGGAACTGTCAATTTGGATGTTTTATTTAATCTTGTATATAGTTAGATATCAGTGTATTATTTAGTGTAGATCATTGCTAAATGTGATAAAATTATTCATTGTCTTGTGATTAAAATAACACTTTATGAAAAATTGTATGTATTAAGTTCTGTGTTTGCTGTGAAAAATACTCAATATCAAAGCTAATTTTTATTTATAAATGTATTTTAATTTGTTATGCCATATGTTTTGAGCTTTATAACATCAGTCTGTGCTTTTTCTAAATTCGAGTATTGAGTTTGAGAGACAAGTGAACAGCAATGGTATTATCTGAGAGTTACATGTTGGTATTAGTTTTAAACCATATGATCTATTGTTTCAGTTAATCATAAATAACAGATTTGCAATTACTCTGTTTTCATAAAATACATAAATAATCATCAGGTTTAAACTCGCTGTATAACAACTTCAAAACTCAATTCAAAAAGTATTGCAGCTATGAAAATAAACAACTCGCATAAAATAAAACATTTCATTTTTGTTTTCCACACAATTAAACAGATATTCTGTATATGTTTCTTGCATTTACTGACACACATTTATGCAGTAGACCTATTCTCTCCAGATGTTAGAAATGTGATTGTCTTTGTTCATAAAAGACTAGTGATATGGTTCTGAAGCTCATCCAGTGTGCCTGGTTTGGGATGACATTAAAGACATAGTATCTTTAATGTAGTCCCAAAGGAAGAAATTGCAAACTGCAAAATCTGGAGACCTTAGGGGGGCCCGGCCCCTAAAGATGGCTAAGTCGTCATCATCTCTAATAAAATAAACCTCTTTCAGGCAAAAACCTCCTCTTTTATTTAATGCAAAAATGAGTTTGCACTCCATCTAGGGGCTCAAATAGAAAGTGAAGGTATAAAAATTAAACATCAGCTCCTTCTTCCAATTGGCAATGAAAAGTGCAATTTATATTATTAAAGCTATATTGTTTCAGAACCTGATGATTATTTTGTAATTACTCTATATGCAGTTCAATTATGACTGCACATTTCTTGTAATAGTACTATAAAGACTTGCACCTACCTAACTTTGGAGTAAGAATAACATATTCTGTAGTAAATTAATTAATATTAACTTTTGAAAAATTCTGAAGTGGATTTATAAATCTCATGAAAACATTTGGGTGCCTTAAGATAGAGGCCTAAAAAATAACAGTTCTCCTTTTATCGGGTTTGGTAAGGTGCTTTTTCATATTCAAGCTACCAAGGATGCTATCCAATCAAAACCGGTTTAAATTAGTTTCTGCAATATATATCTTAATGTCTAAATGCATTTTTTTCTTGTAAAGAGATATGTTGAGAGTAATTTTTCTTTGCATGTAAAAAAGCGTTAATATTGTAACTCATTCTCTTTAAGAATATTAGTCTTGTATATTAGCTGAATCACCAGATAAGAAAATTATTAGAATTTCTTACCGAACTTGACATTGAGCTGACTTGACTATGACTAACAATTGTATATTTTTTATGTACATGGAAGAAGCAGCATTTTGGAATTTCAAAGAAACAGTTGTAAATAAGTAGAACTAAGTTAGAAAATTTTCTAATGCTTCATAATGGTTCTACTCATTGTAGGTTGATGTTGAAAGTAAGAAACCTGTTAATTCAATTGAATTCCAAAGATTTTTTCCCAAAATTTCAAGAACTCAAAGTTTAAAATATCAATCACTTAATTTTTTTAAACAGAAGTAACTGAATTTCTACTTTGCTTTTAGAAACATTCTTGTGGTGAATTATATACTTTTCAAATTTACTATTTTAACTTATGAAGAATTTTAAAAAGCATGTATATTTCTTTAATGTAACTATTTTTTAATATTTAAACAAAAAGAGTTCTGTCACCACTCTTTCATATTTAGGTTTAAGAATTCTGGACACTTGTCTTGTTTACTTCCTCTATTTCTAATTTAATATCAGTTTCATATTTGTTAATTTTTTAATCGTTAAATGGAATCACTTTTTTTCTTTATCTGCTTGAATAATAGTCTACACATAAGGCAGAATGTCGAAGTAGTTCAATTTTAATTTCATAAGCTAACCTCTGTGAAAACTCAAAGTAAAATTCTTGTAAATAGCGAGTTTTGAAATGTTATTATTTAATAACATACGCTATTGATGTTAGAGATGACGACCACAACTGCCTATTGGTCCTATTTTAGATTCACATTAGAATAGGATTATTAGTTGTGTTATTGAAATAAATCCAATTGAATTACTCATTTTTTAAAGAACAACTTATAAGAAACATTTGAAAGTATTAAAGTTTTAACATCGAAAGAAAAGGTCTGTTAGGACAGATGTGTTTTGACTTTAAGGATTCTGTAGTTCATGGAATAAACAGCTGTCTTCCACATATCAAGAAGTTTTGCTTTGCAAATATCTCCTATTATCAATGGCAATTGATGTTATGACAACAACCATAGTCTTTTAAATTTGATTTAGAAAAAAGAATATTTATACTTTCTTAAATTCTAACCTGTCCCCATGTAACCTTATTTTCATTGATGCTAATGATTCTATTCTTAAGTTTGTGAGCTTTAAACATTTAAGATACACATTTTTAATCCAGGTAAACTTACAAAGTGTAATAAATTTGATTTTTTAAAAATTTTTTGTCAAAGTTATTCTTCTCTTGCTAAAGTAAATGGGTGTGTTGGAAGAAATAATAATGTTTAACTTCTTTACACTTGCTTATGAAAGTTGTTACTTATATCTGCACGTATTCTTCATATTCATTGCACACTTTATTGCTGTTCTCTCATCACAGAAAAGATAGGTGTTTGCTTGTTTTGGTTTTGTGATCTAGTTGATATATATCTGAGAGCTTGATATATCTGTTTGTTTTGCTTATGATTACTTAAATTTGTACATATTTATGATTTGTTTGTTTTTCTTTCATTTCTGACTTTGCTAATACAGTAGATCAGTTTTAAAATATACTTAAGTCATACTTGAATAACTTCCCGTGTTTTAAAAATTCTGCATATATATTTTATTTTTCTTAAGTACTGAATCTGTTCTGTTTTTGTTTTGATCCTTATCATTTAAGTTTAATATATTCTTTATGTGTATAGAGATCTGTGTGTATTAATCTAAAAATATCATGTACATACTATTCTTTTGTACAACTGTTCTGTTCTTTGGATTGTTTAGTATCATATGTTCCCAAACATACTTTACAATTTTTTGGAAACTCATTTATGCTTTTTTTTATGTATGGAAGTTTCTTATTGAAAAATTTTTTATTCAGTTTTTTCACATTTTGAAACAGTAAATATAGTAATTAATTTTTATGTTATTTAGTCAGACACATAAAGAATTTAATGTGACATTTTCGCCTTTTAGAAGCTAGCTTTCATCTTTTAGCTGGAAAACTGAATCCTTAAAATGTTAGATTATTTTTCAATACAATGTTTTTTCTGACTTCATGCTTATTTTATCGTTTTGGCAACAGGCTCAGATTACTTTTTCCACTTTCTGAATATTGTTTGATTCTTATTATATTTAATTTTCTAGATTTTTATTCTGTTATGTGCAATAATTTTTTTATAGGTCAAGTATTTTTACTTTTTGCTTGTATATTTATCGAAAGTTTAAAAACTGTAAATAATTTAATGTATATTTCAAATACACATTTTTATTTTATCATTTGAAGACACTTTTAGAGTCTTGAAAATAAATTTTCTTCTCAAATTCCTTCCTTTCTTTTCTTTTTCTGTACACATTTTTATTTAACTTGTTTCATATTTAAGATTCAGTTTTATAATAGATTTTTCACTCCTTTTCTGATGTGCTAGTTTTGGAATTTTGTACACTTGTGTCTTCTTGATAACAATTCACTATTTAAATATTTTCAGAATTTAATTATCAATTAACCAATAACGTTAATTAAATTTTGAAGGCATACGAGTATCACTGCCTGGTAGTGAATTTGAGAAAAAAAAAAATTGATTTCAAGGTTCCATAACATTTATAATAATGAATCATAAATTAAAGTCTAAAAAGTAGACAGTAATTAAAAAAAATTCTACTTTTTAGCAAGCTGATAAAAGTGTCTTTAAAACCTATTTTTATTTATTTCTCACACTTATTTGCCAGTTTTATTTTATTCTTAATGTTTAGTTGGTTTGGGAACAAGTGATCTCTCATGAGCTTTGTTGATTAACAGTTTTGTTTTCTATTGTACAGAAGAAATATGCCATATTTTGTTATTCAGAGCTTCTAAGGAACTTTTGTGTTTGTTATACGACCTATTGAAGAATATCGAATCTCAGATATTTAATTAATGTTGCAATACCATTATTTTTATTATTCAATTTTATTTTTCAAATACTATGTTTTATATATAATGATGTGATGGGAAATTATTGAATATTTACGATGCACATAGCTGAGTAACATAGATTTGTATTTAACAACTTTGGACCCAAAGGTGCATCTCATGGTTATATGTTATTATTATATTAATATAGTTACTCATTTTTTGAGTGAAGTAATGAGAATACTCCAGTCTTAAAACTTTTAAATCATCGTTGTAGTTGTTGTACTGAAAGAAGACAGAAAATTTTGTATGTAATGCTTTTCTTTGTATTATGCAGAATTTGCCCCTTACTAAGCATTTATACCTGTACAAGAGTTGTTTCGTAAATGTTACTATATGTACTCAGAATCAATATTAAATCTCTCTCTTAACTTTTTTCAATACTAGTCTTTAAAAGTAAGCAGTTTTATACTGAGTAAACCCACTTGTCAAAGTGAAGTAGCATACAGTTCAGAGGTTTTAAACCAAAATATGTAATTAATTTTATGATGGCTAGTTGCCCTTTATAGAACGTTTACAAACTTTTAATCAGTAACGGATATTTATTGTAAATTAGCACATGAAATACAATACATTTTGACATTCTATTGTTGTTCTTATTTGTCCTCTTTCAAAACATCTCGTAACTATTGACCTTGAATAAAATTAGATTTTATTTTGCTTCCAAAATCACAGAAATTTGGATTATATATGATTTTCTTCTAAATTGTTTCTCGGTTTAAATTTTAGCTGTGTACAGTGGTATTACTAATTATATTGATAGTTTACTAACTGATTTACATGGTTCTGCATAGCTTATTAGTTGGAGGAAAATCGAAACTTCCACTTGGCTTACAATTTAATACACAAATAAAATTTTTGAGTGAAATAGTTAGTTCTCTCTGTGATGAGCAAAATTTTTTTATAAGAAATATTTTTAATAATAACTTTAGATAAAATATTATTTTTTTCCTTTATTTCAGTAAATGCATAGAAAAGCAAAAAAATCATGATTAAATTCCTTATTTAATGAACACTTATTTTGACTGCAAGCCATCGATAAAATATTTTCTTGGTAGATGCATTCCTTATTATAATCACATTTAAATTTGAGGCATTAATTTAAATAAAAGGGAAAATAAAAATGCAAAGTGTCATGAAAACATATTAACTATTGTAGGTAAATTGAAAAAAATTGTATTCTGTGACAACCCAAATTGACAGTATATAGAAACTTGCATACTAACAAATCAATGAATGATGTAATATGTGTTTTTACCCATCTAACTGCTACAGAACAGAACGCCGTCTCTTACCCCCGTACCCGTGACCAGACCGGTCACTGAACTGTTTGATGGGCAAGGCACGGGAATTTTATTTAAGATAAAAGTAAAACAAAATTAACAAAAAGAAAGAGATATTTACACTATGTACAGCACAGGCATTTTCGCTGTTACACTATTAGTTCGTAATTTCTTTTCTTTAGATGTTGTTATTCCTTTCTTTCCTTGGGGGGGGGGGGCCCATGTCCGGTAATTGAGTCCTTTAGTTCAGCTCACTGGAACCAACAAACTAACTCTAACTGCTACAGAAAGATCCGAATGAAATTACTCAATTTCATTTCATATACAGAGCTTCAATACACTGAATATCAATCGTGTTTCAAACTAATTATGATAAAATATATGGTTATTTTATAATTATATTTGGGAACATTTAGCTGGTTGCAGTAATAGACAGTGTAGCTTTTTAGTGTAGCAGTTATAGACAGTGTTCTGTCAATATAAGTTTCCACTGAGCACTAATATAAAGAAGCCGGGGGGAGATCCTTATTAAATATGGAAAATTCTATTGAGGAAGAAAGTGAATTAGTACGGAAAAGTTGAATGAAACTAAAGTTATGGCAACATTAACATTTTGAACAGCTTAATGTAGGGTCATTCTATGTCAAGTGATCCAATGCATGCGTTTTGACCACTTTTTAATCAAATGATTTTTGTTTGTGAATTCCTACATGAATATGGAGTCTAAGAATAAGAATTTTAAATTTTTATCTTTTTTCCAATTCCAATGGCAGCCATTTTTGTTTTACAATGCATGATGATTTTTGTGTTTGTAGAGGTTTGTGTGTATATTAATCGGAACTAATGAACTCAAGTTTGATGAAATACAAACCAGTTTATTCAGGAAGAAACAGCCTTTCTTATGTCTAGTACATATTTAGTGAAATTTATATCCAAAAAAAAGCAAATCCACTTAAACTTTGGACATGAATAGTGATAAATTTTCAAAGATATATCGCCCCAAGAAGTTCTCAGTCTTCATTTTTTTGAGGGTGTATGGCTACCTAAATGTACTATATATTTTTTAAAAAATTCAACAATGATATTTTCTTCCTTAACAATTTTTCAAAATCAGAAAATTTAAGAAAAATCCAAATTTTGATGCCTTATATTTTGTTGGGAGTAAGTTTAAAAATCTGAAATTTTTATAGATAAACCGTCTGTTATACTTTATACCGTTGTATACATTGTATGTTTGGGATTTATCTACCAATCAAGTTAGAGGACCTTAAAAATCACACAGAAACACATTTTTAGAATGAAGTGACACATTAATTTTACTATGCATTATTCTTATCAATAATAAATTGTAATATAATTTCACCTTATATTTCTTGTTACATCTAAACGTTCAAATTAAGGCAAACATTCAAATATATTCCTATGAGTTATAAATTTTCAAATTAATGCACCATCCGGTGCATCTCGTGTTGCTTCAAAACAGGACGTATATATAACTAAAACCAGCTCTATCGCCCTTAGTATTAGCCATATTCTAGACTGCTATCTTTCAAAACGGATAACAATTCGCTGAAACTCGCCGAAGATTGTAATGAGTTGCAGAACATTGTAGAAAATTTAATTGCTTACTATCACTAACAGCCCAGTGGCAGAAACACCGCGACGCTGCGTCGTACGTCGCAGATTTTGGACAGTGTCTGCAGACTATTTGTAATAAAGTTTATCATGTGCTGATAAAATAAATCCCACCATGAAAAATACCAAAGTTATCATTAACACTTTCCAAAGAACTTAACAATTTTTATATAACTCACATTGCTAAAATATGCTATCCTTTCGCCCTAGAGCAACCATCGTCCCCCCCTTCCGTATGCTGAATGGGCTTCCCTAGCTGACCTACTGACTGCGATTTGACTTTGAAGTACGCTAAGTGCCTCATATCGGTATTTAGTCCATTGCAATTAGACCGAAAAACGGCAAATAAGGGAGAAAATTTATATAGTTTTGAAACTTTGGTCAAATACTTATTTGACCTCAAGGATATCTGAACCGAAAAGTTTTCTCCTCTTCGGGGGGAGCTTCCGCCCCTGGGGGAAAAAACTGAAGTGAAGTGGAGAGTTTGGTCGGTTTTTCCTAGATTTCTTCAACCCTACACGTTCAATGTGAGAAATGGTAAAGATGAAAGTCGTAGAGCATAAAATTCTGCATCGAATGAGTATCAACACTATATATTTTGTTGCAGAAGTACGATTACAAACTCTTATCAAAGTTGCAATGATTTTTCAATTTTCAGAAACAAAATCATTTTTCTTACAAAAGACGACGCATACAATCAAATATTCTATCTAAATAAAATTTGTATGTATAAGTATTCACTTTTGTAGGGGGGAACTTCCCCCCAACCCCCTTCTAACTTGCAACACCATCAAAGCACAAAATGCCCAGCTTATAAAACAATAATTAACATTGTTTATTTTTTAACTGCAATAAATTATTTTCATAACTATTCTAATTATATGTAGCCTCCTGCTGGCCATGTTTTATAATATCATTGCTACAGTTCCAGAGCGACCAGTTGGTAACACTGACAACCTTTACTTCGTTCTTGATGGAGGCTCTTATTCATCGAGTAGTATGGCTAAAGCAAGAGACTTTCGGTGATATTAACACCACATATATGTCTTATA
>BGPR01025458.1:8061-22318 GCA_013235015.1 Araneus ventricosus
CAACCAATGGATAGTTTCTTAAAATGTTATATTTTTTAAAAAATATAAAAGATAAGACACTCTGTTTAGAAAATCAGTTTCACTTGAACAAAAATAACAACGAAAAAAATGAATATCAACCGATCCATCCATTTTCATCGCTTAAAAAACATTTTCCATGTACTGCACTGATAGTCCATTTGAGTGATATCAAGATCTGAAACGTTTGGAAAAACTGCAGAAGATTCCGTTTTCTTCCTCTGACCTACTTGAGGATCGCGCAATTTATCACAGTCAACAATCACAACCGTCCAAAAGTGAAGCGGAAACAATTCGCAGATTTTTCTCAAACGCGCATGAAAATTCAGCAGCCCCTTTAAGAGCTGGAAAAAATTTTAACGGTTGCAGAAAAAACATAAATCATTTCCGAGAGATTGGATTTTTTGTTTAGAAATGCGATGTGTTAAGGTTTGTTCGTGAAAGATCGTCCATTTGTCATTTTTGTACCAGAATTGTGTTGTCAAAAATTGATACAGATTCTTTTGACTCTCTGTTTATTTACCAATCAATACTGGTAGGACGACCCAGCAGTGGTGTCAATCTTTCTGTGAAGACTATAACTAAAAGATACTCTAAGCGAAGGTGCCCAACCTGTGGTACGCGTACCCCTTGCATCGGACTAGTTAGGGGTACGCGAAGGTAATGCTGGTAATGACGAAAAACATGAAACATATATGTAATTAAATATTTTTTGAAAGTTAGATATTTTTTCTCCCAAGTTCGTGTCAAAAGTAAAAGTTATGCTAGTCCAAAATACTATTGGATAGCTGTAAAAGAAAAGAACCAAGAACTCAGTGTTAAAGCAATAAAATATATGTAGAACTTGTATTTTCCCAGTCTAGCTTAAAATCGTGGGTTTAATTCCTCCCTAATAATATTTTTCATTTTCCGTACAAGCGCATTTGAATATTGTGGTGTCAGCAGAAAGATATCGAACGATAGGGATCACGCGCTTTCTCACGGTAATCACGTGATGCGTAGGTGTAAGCTCTCCGTTAAAACCCAGTGTAATGTTTAAATCTGGGTGAAATGACTTTTTGAAATCGAACGGACCAGTCATGCGGTAAGTGAGTAATAGGCAACGAGTTACGGGTTTTCATCCCTGTCAGCATGGCGGCGATGGGCGATGGCTATTCTCTATGTACTGTACTGTAACTATCTATCTAGCTGTAATGTAACTCTAATTAAACCCTTTAACGAAGTATAAGTTGATAACTTAAGTGAGTAACAACCCTAAATCTTTCCTGCCTAACTGTAAATAAGTACCTGTGTAAATACTTTCCTTATTTCATATTATGTTGCTTTAATTAATAAATAATTTAGTTTTAACTCCTGTCTCTCATCCTTTGTCTTTGGTGCATTACCCCTAGAGTGCCCATAAGATAATGCTTCTTCTACAAACTCCCGTCTATCATCTATTATCCTTGGTGCTCTCACCTGATGATGACAATAATTCCTTTCCTATAAAATTGGCGGCTCAGGCCGGAATCGAGATTTTTCCTATATATATAAGACCTCCCACAAACACAGAACTTGTGGAAAGAACATACTCTGCTTATGCATATATTAATAACAAATATCGCAGTAATCGTGACCCAACTCCAGACATGAGATTACATCTGTCTTTATTTGAGTATAATGTTATGAAATGAAACCTGAGGATTGCATATGAATTGTCTTCCATTTCAATAGTCGATTATCTTGCAGTGACTGTTAGCTTTCATCATAAGTTAAAGAGAAATTATTTGAATGTCTTTTTACTTTCTCGAATACGAAGTATACAAAGAGAAAGTATTGTAATCGTCAAAAAATTTGAACTCGAGATTTGGATGAATCTCCACCTTTTAGAACTCGTTGAGTCTGAAAAACACAATTTTGGAATTATATCTGTCTGTGAACACGATAACTCGAAAACTTTTGAACCTGGAGGGATGAAATTTGGTATATGGTCTTTACACGATTGGTAGATTTCTATCAAATTTTACACAAAATTCGTGTACGGGAAGTCTGTCTGACTGTCTGCAGTATGTGCCTTTTCTTACATCACTTGTTAAGAAATGTAAGCCTTTTTTGCAGCCCTTGTAAACCGAGACGCTATTTATTTGCTCTTTTTACTTTCTCGCATACGAAGTATACAAAGAGAAAATATGGTGATCATCAAAAAATTCGAACTCCAGATTTTGACGGATCTCCACGTTTTAGACCTCCCTGAGTCCGAAAAACACAATTTTTGAATTATGTCTGTCTGTATGTCTGTGTGTGTGTCTGTGAACACGATAACTCGAAAACTATTAGAGCTACGGGGATGAAATTTGGTATGTGGTCTTTAAACATAATTTGTAGGTTTTTATCAAATTTTGCACAAAATCCGTCAACGGGAAATCTGTCTGTCTGTACGTCCGAAGTCATATGAACACTATAACTCAAAAACTTGAATAGCTAGATAGATAAAATTTGGTACACAGTTTTATCATCAGGAGTGCAGGTCTTTATCCAATTTTGGATTGGTCTGTCTCCAATTCTGTCGATCTGTATAAACGCATACTTGTGGACACGATAACTCCTAAACGCTATGACTTAGATCAAGGGTTGCCAAACTTTTTTCCCTCGCGTACCCCTTGATTAGTCTTTTTTTATTTTCGCGTACCCCAACTGTCATATTCCCCCTCCAACCATCTATCTATGCAAATAAGTTTTTATCAATATTGTTAAGGGTTTAGGTATGCTTAAGAGCCTAATGACTCGAATTAATAACATTTGCAGGACTTATTTTTGATTTTGTATTTTATTCCATTTTTACAATAGTATTAGTTCAACGCCAAAACAAATGAAACCAGTATTGAAATAATTTATTATTCGTTATTTGCTAGGCATTCCATCGAGCAATTAATAATACCTGCGTTCAATCGCGCTTTAAAAAAAAACCGTCAAAACAAGAAGCTTAGAGAGGATTCGGGATTGTTCTCGATAAGCCTAAATTAGAAGAACAAAAATAACGAGTTCGAATTTTTTGACGATTAATATACTTTTTCTTTCTATACTTCGTATACGAGAAAGCAAAAAAGTATACAACAGTGGCGTCTAGTGAAGTTACAGCTTTTGCCACGACATCGATGACTCACGCATAATCGGGGCTGGTGAAGACCATATATCAACCATTTCTCAGGTTTCATTTTGCTTTCCTTTTTAGGCTTTAGTACATGCACAACTTTCTGTATCAACTAATCAAAATTCTGCAACTTATTTAAAAAGTTGCAGAATTTTGATTAGTTGCCATTACCGATTCCGCCATTACCGATTTTGAGTTCGCGTACCCCAACTGGTTCTTCGTGTACCACAGGTTGGGAAACGCTGATTTAGATAAATAAAAATAAGTATGAGGTCTGCTAGCCTTAAATATAGATCTGTGTCCAATTTTTGTTTTAATCGGTTAAGAAAAGGCGTTCAAATTGCATATTCGGTTTCTTTATCATTCTACGACGCCAAAAAAGGCGTGACCGCCTGGAGAGTTTTCCCCACCTGTGTTAGGGAATGGCGCGTGATACGGGCACTTAGCTTATTTTCCCCACCCGTATTAGGGCGCATACGAGAAAAATTAGGGAAAATCACTCCCGCTGGTTTTATTTGTAAGGACGTATAGCTAATACTATTAAAAATGGAATAAAATGGAAAATGGGAAATAACTCCAACAAATATCATTAAACTAATTCGAATCGTTTGACTCTTAAGCTAGCTTAAGCCTTTAACATTATTAAAAAAATTGTTCGCGCGTAGGGATGGTTGAGAAGGGGGATATGATTGTAGGGAGGTAGTCAAAAATAAAATGACTAATCAAGGTTTTGGAGGAGAATCCTATGATTCAGGTTTCTATTTCAGATTTACGCACTAAAAGTTTGGCTTTGTTTACACAATTGTATTTAAGTTGACTTGTTTTATGTTGATAAAGATGCAATTATTAATCTGTTTTTGAAAATTTTTCAACTTGTGTATTCTCTATGAGAATACACTATTCTAATATTTTCAGGACATGCTCATTAATCAATTACTTCAATTAAATTTTGTATGAATTAATCAAATTTAAAGTAGAGACTTCTGATATTGAATTCGAGGAAGCATCTACACTGTAAAACAAATCCCGTAAAATTTACGGTTTTAAACTGGCAGCTGGGTTGGTTGTGCAAAACCGTAAAAGTTACGAAGTAAATCCGTAGGCACAACGGTTTTTTACCATACAGGGACAAGTTTTTCCCGTAAAAGTTAGAAAGTAATTCCGTAGTCACAACGGTTTTTTACCGCATGAAATCAAGTTTTCTCCGTAAAAATTAAGTCATCGAAGTAAGTGACGTCATCGACTGAGTTGAGTTGTTTTTCTCCTTCTGTTCGAGTTGAGTTGAAATGTGCTGATGTTTATTATCAATTAGGAATATTAATTAATCAAGGTTTAATTATTAATTTCAATTAGTTTAATTAATATAATTTTTAATTGAACTTACTTGGACGATTCCGATGCAAGATGGTGACAAAACTTCTAACCCCTCCGAGCCGGGGAGCATATTTACAAACCCTACCCTGATAGAACTGAGGCAGGACATCGGACAATATGATTGGCTCGCTTCGCAGAAAGCCGATGACGTCGGTCTTTGCTCTCCTGCGTATACTTTTCATTAGTATAATTTCTTACAGTATGGGACGTTTTATTTTTTATGATATTTTAAAAAATAATATCATTTTTAAAAATATTACAACTCACGGAAGAATGTTTTCTGTGCTCAACTGTGCGAAAACGGAGAAGAAAAGTAGGACGACTCTTGTTATGTTATGATTGCCGTTCGCTTCGTGCGAGAGCTGAAAACGACGTCACTTCTCCTCGTAGCCAATGATATTGACTGATTTCCTGCCTCAGTTCTATCAGGGTAGGGTTTGTAAATATGCAGCCGGGGATCGAAACCGCGTTCGTAGAAATAAAAGGCCGTCGCTCTAACCACTAGACCACCGGAGACTTCATAAAATGAAGTAAAAATAATCTATTTGAGTTTTAAAGTCACTATAGCTCCAGTGGCGCCACCTAGTGGTGTAAAAATCAACTATTGCCAGAACACATGTTTTAAGGTTAGCTTTCATGAGTGACAACAGGTTACTGCAACATGTGTAACCAATAGCGGAGATGGAACCCTATTAAAAACAGGAAATGAATGCAATAAAATTACATTTAAGAAAAGGGAAAGTTATCGTACGGAAAGCAATACCGTATGGCAAAAAAATAGAATTTGAACTGACGGTTTTAAACCGTTTATGGCTGGAGCGGAAAACGGTGAAAAACCGTTTTGTCAACAAAACAGCTTTAAACCGTCAAATATACGGAAAAAGTCCGGGAAAAAAACGGATATTTTTTACAGTGTATTCCAAGATTCCATGATATTTATTACTAAAAAGTGGAAACACTTAAAATAAAAGAATTCTAGTTTTCAGTAGATTTGTCTTATTTTTTTACAGATGTTTGGAATTGTTTTGTCATTCTTATCTAGCAGCCTTGGAGTGTATTTTATCGCTTCACCTTTTATAAACTAACGCTTTCCTCTTTCTAAAAGTGATAGGAATTGACGCACACAAACGATACGAGAAGGGGAGTTTCTGTCGCCTTTCGACCAGATTAATGTCATTAGCTTTTTACTTTCTCGTATACGAAGCATACAAAGAGAAAGTATTGTAATCGTCAAAAAATTCGAACTCGAGATTTTGACGAATCTCCACGTTTTAGACCTCCCCGAGTCCGAAAAACACAATTTTGAAATCATGTCTGTCTGTGAACACGATAACTCGAAAACTATCAGAGCTACGGGGATGAAATTTGGTATGTGGTCTTAAAACATAATTTGTAGGCTTCTTGTAAATTTTGGACAAAATACGTCAACGGGAAGTCTCTCTGTGTCTGTACGTCCACGGTCATGTGAACACTATAACTCAAAAACTGGAATAGCTAGATGGATAAGATTTGGTACACAGTTTTACTGTCATGAATGTAGGTCCGTATAAAATTTTGGACCAAATCCGTCAAACAGGTTTTAAAATTTCACATTTGGTTCAAAATGCACATTGCGACTGTGTGTTGGCGAGCGTTTCGCTTATTTTACTCAAGTTAGTATGGTTGGTGTTTGACCTTGGCGGTCTACGAAGGAAATTGTAGTGAGCCGAAAACACGCGCTTCGGAAATTATGCCAACCCAATAACAATTATGGACCGAAACTTCATTCTGACATTCTCCAGATGGAAGGTATGGTGAAATCTTGCGTGATATCTATAGTAAGATTTCGTTCTCAAAAAAGTTAAATAAAGTTGTGGTACCTCAGCGCGCGTAAAAATTGAGAACATACGCAATTCTTTTTTGCAAAATATTAAGTTTTGGGGGATTCGTGAATTTGATATGTTTCATTGTAAATCACCATTCATAATTTTTTTCTCAAAATAACCAGGCCTTGGGTAAATACCCCAAGAATATTTACCTACCCACTGGGTGTTTACCCACCCCACATTACTGGTCGTATGCGGGAAAGTTTCGGGGAGGCCACTCCCGCTGGTTTTACGGGCGGTGCAGATGCTATAACATCAGATTAGCTTCTCTGTGTGCGGTCTGGTACAGCATTAAATGAGTAGGAAGCCTCTTGCTTCTTCGAATTAACCTGGAAATAGCTTGATACGTTTACTCACCCTTCGTGTTTAATCTGCCGATATATTATGGGAGGTAAGAAGGGAAGGCCAGAATAATAATCCCATATGCCATTGAAAGGGACCACAGAGATCATCTAAAAAGAAGGAAAATCACTTAATCACTACTGTAACTGCATCAAAATATCCATTTTAAGAGAACATTTGAGACTTCGTCTAGTCCGTATTCTGAGACTGGGAGGAAGAGCACCATGCCAAATATGTCAGAAAGCGGCAAAAGCGAATTTAGTTTCATATGGCAAATTGAGAATTACAGCCATTATCGGGGGGGAAAATGAGATATGCTATTGAGAGACAGACTTTTAGTGTAGACATTCTGGGAAACACCGTTTGGACACTTCTGATTATTCCAAGAAGTTCAGCTACGGAATTTCAAAGATAAGGCGACCAGTATATTTCATTGTATCTTGAAAGACAAGATGGCGATGATGGACCTGAAGAGTTCAGAATGAATTTCGAACTTTCATTGCTCGATAAGGACGGATTCCTTCTTCATTCGATTGAAATAAACGAAGATGAATATTCTTTTAGCAGATACACTAGTTATGGAGAGACATATTTTGTGAGAAGAAACAAAGTTCTCGTTGAAAGGAAGGCTGAATATCTACCTCATGATACCTTAACTGTATGCTGTAAAATGTGGAAGATACAGGAAGGTATTCGTAGAGATGGACAAGGCTACGCTAGAATCCGTATTGGAATCGAAACGGTTTAAGCAACATTTTTAAAGCGTTTAGAACATGATAAACCACTCTCTTACGACATCCAAACATGCATAGCAAAATTACATTTGCACGGAACTGATGGGTTATATATGCTGCGATGAAAAAATAGTTGCTGAATTTATCCCATTCGATATTGAGATGGTAAAACTTATTTCCTGTGCTTTGTATTTTATCGATGTAAAAGGAAAAAGAACGAAATGTGGGCAGGCCGATTTTGGAGATAACTTTCAAAAAGAAAGTAGCTGGAAATTTCCTTTGTTCATCACTAAAAGATGATAATGGAAGATTTATCGCTTCATGCTTTGGATAGAATCACGACAATGGAGTGCGAATTAATATTTTCAAATCGATTGGAAATATATAGAATCGAAAGAACTGATCATGGAATTCCCCTACCGTCAGTCAAGTCGAATAAGGCAGATGGCATGCTGTGCCCTAGTGTCTTAGAAGACTTGAAAACACTCTATGATGACAAATTCCTGTGTGACATCAAGTTAAAGACTAAATCTGAAGCATGCCCTGCCCAAATATGGTACTGTGCTCCAGATCCCCTGCATTTACAGCGATATTGACAAACGACATAAAGGAAAAGATCACTGACTGCATCGAAATGTATAACATGGAAGATGAAAGCATTAGCCAATTTTTGTTGTTTCTGTACACCGGGACTCTGCGAAGTTTGGAGTGAGAGAACAGCTGCTCAACTCTTCTATGCAGCCGACAAATACCAAGTAGATACACTGAAAAACATGTGTTCCTCTTTCTTGCTGGATAACTTGAAATGAATAATGCCCTCGAGATTTTACTTTTAGGAGACTAATTATTATTACCTAAAACTTAGTAGATGTACCGTTTTGAGGGCAAAAATAAATGGTCATCTTATATAAACACCATTTACATAATTTCATTTGTCTGGCTCGTTGCATTTTTGGTTATCATGTTCCTAGGCAGACAGACATAATTCCGATTTTTTTTCCACTCAGGAAGGTCTAAACCACCAGAATTCATTAAAATCGCAACTTTGAATTTTTTTTGACGGTTAGAATACTTCCTTTTTTTCTATAACTTATTGCACGGGAAAATAATTGGTAGCATCGATTGTATCGCTACTTTTTTGCTTTTTATTTTATATTTTCAATAAATAAATGTTTATTTTTTTATTTTAGAAACCCTCTTAAACCTATACCTTGTTTAATTTCATTTGTTTGGTTTGATTTTGACATGCTAGAAATTGTATATCAATATGTATTCAGAAAATCACAATATATTTTATGAAAAATATTCAAACTATTATTTGGACTACTTTTTACTTTCTCGTATATGAAGTATACAAAGAGAAAGTATTGTAATCGTCAAAAAATTCGAACTCGAGATTTTGACGGATCTCCATGTTTTCGACTTCCCTGAGTCCGAAAAACACAATTTTGGAATTATGTCTGTCTGTATGTCTGTGTGTGTGTCTGTGAACACGATAACTCGAAAACTATTAGAGATACAGGGATTAAATTTGGTATGTGGTTATTAAACATAATTTGTAGGTTTCTATCAAATTTTGGA
The DNA here is from genome assembly GCA_013235015.1 of Araneus ventricosus. NCBI lineage: Eukaryota > Metazoa > Arthropoda > Arachnida > Araneae > Araneidae > Araneus > Araneus ventricosus. The sequence continues at coordinate 17,106 of BGPR01025458.1, forward strand.
CAAAATCCGTCAACGGGAAGTCTGTCTGTCTGTATGTCCGAAGTCATGCGAACACTATAACTCAAAAACTTAAATAGCTGGGTGGATAAAATTTGGTACACTGTTTTATCGTCATGAATGTAGGTCCGTATAAAATTTTGGGATAAATCCGTCAACGGGTTGACTGTCTGTCGGTCTGTATAATCGCATACTTGTTAAGCATTCGTTTCAACCATGCGCATGCGTACTTAGTAATCTCTGGTACCAAGCGGGAGGATTACGTCACTTGTCCTTGAGACGGAGTTTGTGATAGATATGTGTGATATCCTGTTTTGTTTTCGCTCGCTCGTATAATAGCGGATCTTGCTGGAGTGTGGTGGAAAATAAATATTGCTAAGTTTTAATACATAGGCATCTCTTTTAATATGATTCTTCACTTAAATATTTTACAATCACTATAATCTGCAATGAAAAACTTTCTGATATTCCTTGCATTCTGGATTACAGTAGGCACGATTTTTTTTATCCACGCAAGGGGAGGGGAAATGACAAATTTTTGAGCAGTATACGAGAAAGTTTAGGGGAGGTCACTCCCACTGGTTTATGACTGCAGACTACATTTTATGAAAATCATTCATTTTATGATAAATATATAGATGGCGCCAGGGTTTGTAACTGATTAAAGCATTCATTCAAGGACGAAAGAGCACAGAAAAAGAAATACGTAACCAGAGTTGCCATATTGGCCTTTTTAAGGCCAAATTCTGGAACTTTGGCCTTTTTTCAAAGCCCAATTTTCAAGGGGAATTTTTATTTGGCCTTAAATTCATTTTTGGCCTTATTTTTGATTATGACTTTTAGTACGATTCTTAATATATAATTTAAAAATTTATTAATAAACTTTTAATATGACACTTTTCAAACGACCCACAACGAGTTGTCCCCTTTCTTCAGACTGTATTAGTCAGAATGCTTCTAGAGAAAGCTATGTTTGTCTCTGCACAACATATAAAAACCACTTTCTCGGGTTTCTTTTTTTTGTTTTCGTTTCTTTTCATGGTCGAATTTTTTTACAAAAAGTTCCACACAAAAGCGTGAAATATTTTGATGCTTCTAAAAACATAACTTTATTTTTGCAAAGTCGTGTGTGTATGCAGATGTTCTTTTTTTAAAAATTCAGTTAAATTTTTGTTTAATAAAAGAGTATTATACATGTGTCAATCTAGTGGGATTTCTTTTCGTGAAGGATAGTCTTTAACAAATAAGAGGAAAATGTGTGCTTAAATCAAATTTTCAAATTTGGCCTTTTTTGGCCTTATTTTAAAGACGGTCTGGCCTAATTTTGCTATTATGATCTGACAACCCTGTAACTAACAGCCCAAGTTCGGACTTCGCTTCCTCTGTCTGTTTCGCAGTGTTTATCGTTAACTTGTTTGAACTTTTTTCAGCTGATTATGGAATGAGAGGAGACAGATATGTATCTGATAAGGCTGTTAAACAGTTACTGTGTGTTTCGCTTTCGAAGCACAGAATTTTCACATAGCGGACGAAAGTGCCATGGCTAACGAAAGGAAGGAATACACGTTCTTGTGGTTCATTGAGAATTACAGTTACTGTTGGCATGATAATGGGGAGAAATTAGTCAGTCCTGATTTCACTCCCCATGGTCTGGAAGGTACATCTTGGAATCTACGGTTATACCCAAGAGGGAACACAGAAGAAAGCAAATCTAAAATTTCCCTTTTCCTAGCTAGAAGTCAACACGATGCTGGTCCGGAAAAGTTTCCTCTGAAGTACGAACTATCAGTGATTGCAGTGGATGGATCACCTTTTAAGTCAACAGAAGAAGAATACACATTCGCAAAGGGACTTGGATACGGAGATTCAGATTTCCTGTGTATGGATGAGGTACTTTTACGAGGAAAGTCTGAATGCTTACCTCAAGGAACTTTGAATGTACGCTGTAGGATGTGGTTGTCTGAAGGTAGTATTCAAAAGGCAGGAAAATATACTGCACGAACTCGCATCGGAATTGAAAAGATTTCTTTTCTTCATAAAGTGGAAAATTTTAGTGCTCTGAAACCGAATGAGAAAAATACTGTCCGGATCCAGTCTCATTCAAAAACAAGATGTGTCATTTCTAGTAGTCTATATTTTACTGATAGTTCATGCTGTGAGGATAAAGTAATGGTCGAAATAGTTTGTTCCGACAGTAAATACATCCTCCGTAAACAAAAACTTTCTTTATTAAATGGATCAGAAGACGTTATAGAATGCGGTGAGGCTGATATTCGATTTGATGCCATAAAAACGGACATTCAAAAACTACCATTGTCTCTTACAAGGGAGATAATTCTGGACAGGAAAAGTGAATATTTGCCAAATGATGAATTGTCCCTAATCTGCGAATGCGCATTTTCTACCGGTATAGAGTTTGCGAAAATTGAAGAAACTCAACATGAGCTACCTGTGGCGGTCTTCAAGCAGATTTGTAAAAATGCGAGGAATAAAGAGGGCTATAATGCTGCAGAAAAGCTATCTGGGTGTACAAGTGCATCGGAAGACATGAAAGCCATTTACGTCAATCAATGCCTTACTGATGTTGTGCTCAAAACAGAATCGAAAACATTTCCTGCCCACAAGATTGTGCTTTGTGCTAGATCCTCCGTCTTCAAAGCGATGCTTACTAACGATATGAAAGAGAAAAACACCGACTGCATCCAAGTAGATGACTTGGAAGACGATACTGTGCAGCAACTTCTACTCTTCTTGTATTCCGATAAACTGGAAGGCCTACAGTGGGAATCTGCCATTAAACTATACTACGTTGGAGATAGGTATGCTATTGAGAAATTGAAGGTGTTATGCTCTTCTTTTTTGGTTGACAACCTCGGCATATCCAGTGCAAGTGAACTCCTACTTCTAGCAGATACCCACAGCGACTCCGATCTGAAGAATTTCGTGGATGATTTCGTCTTGAAGCACAAAGAACAGATTATTGACTCGGACGAATGGAAGAATTTAGAAAAAACACACCCTCAATTAGCCATGAGAACAATGTATTTGATGGTCAAGGGGAAAACAGGAGGTAAATGAAACATAAATTTTGACTATGATAGATAACATTACGCAATCTAAGCATAAATTTTGAAGTAATTTTTTATTTGATTTTGTTTTCTGTTTCTTTTACTAAAACCACGTGGAAATATCCCTTCATATAATTTCATATTTGTACAGAAATGCAATTATTCATCATTGCAAAATGTGTTTGATTATTAACCTATCTGTGCTGTTTATAACTAACATTTTTGAAATCTTTATAAAAATTTATGCATAATAAAATTGTTGTGAAAGGAATAATTATTTTTTCTGTGTGTTACAGTTATTCTATTATTTATTTCTCTGACTTAATTTTGATACTCAGAAATATAAACGAAAAAAAGTTTAGGTTTTTTTGTTGAGTATTTATCGAACAAGATCAATTCAAATTTTGTTGTTAGAATTCTGTGCATCATTTTTAACAAGGTTATTTTTGAATGCTTTAGAATGTTAACAATATATATTTTATTTTAATCTCAAAAGAGACTGCATATATATATATATATATAATGTGTTGCGACTGCTATCAATCTATTTTTTCTTATCTGAGCAAATGAAAAATTGTGCCTTTCAATTGAATTAAAGATTAAGAAATGTTATTAATGCTTAAGAACATAAATGTTTGAAATTCTACACTAAATATATGAACTCGGAATAAGAATTTACCTCTAACTTATATGACGGAAAAAATATTTGCACAGTAAATTTAATAAAAACATTTTTTTTTTAAATTTGGCCTTTACTCAGGGTGTCCACACTAATCATTACCCAATAGCTAATTTTTTAAGCCATTAGAGATAGGCATATATGCACATTTGGAAAAGTGTTTTAAATGAAGTAAAGAATTATCTTTTACGTTGCTTGAGTTGCCCCTTTGCACTCTTATGTAGAGTTAGATTCAACATTCTGAATGATGCAACTTTTACACATTCTTGTTGGATAGCGTTTATTATAAAACCTTATAACAGCAAAAACACAAAGATTAATTTTTAGGAATTGAAACAAATTAATAACAGAGTATTTTTCAGCTTCCTAAAGCGCTAAATCGCTATTATACTCGCACGTACATAAGTATGCATCTTATTGTCTTTCGGAAATGAGAGTAATGTTTAAAAAATTACGAAATCAAATTTTTATATACCCTTCCGCTCCCATTAATTATATTAACTAAAATAATGGTGATACACTTAATATTTTAAACAAAAACTTCTGTGACACAAACTGATCGAGTTATGAATTTCATTATTTTATGCCATTTCAACGGCCGCCTCGAGGAAGATCCGTCAATCAATGGACTCAACTAGCTCCAGGATGACGTTGATTGACTAAAATTAGTGAAAATAACAGTGTAGAAATTATCAAATGGGACACCCTATATAATTTGTTCTATTCTTAAGATAATGATGAACACTAATAGCAAATGTAAATGTATATTTGTGCACCAACTGTAGAAATATAAATTCAAACAGTTAATTAATATTCTGCAAAAGTATACCCCCAAGAAGTATTTTATCTTAATAGGAAATTCTTGTTATATTTATAAATTTAATTTCTTTTTATATTTTTAAAATTATCAACTCGCATATATTTTATACCGATGTATTAGAAAATTTCCATGTCCAGATATATTTAATACTGCAAACTATTGAATGATTATAGAGGTACGAGACTAAAGTTTGTGTGTAGTGCTGCTGAAGAATCCATTCAATTTTAGGAAACATTTTTTATTAGGCTACGTTCCACAGCACTGAACATTAAAGTTACAAGACAAGACAGAGAACAACATCACGAGACAACCACACAGACTAGAATGATAGAGAGGCATCATGGGAAAAAGATGGCTCCAGTAGCGCCACCTACCATAGAAAGGAGAAGGCAGTTGATTGTAACCGCTACAAGATTAAAATTGTGTAATTATACAAAGTGAAACACTCATTCTCTAATAGGTTACCTTATCATGGTAATGACGAATTAATAATGAGATTTATTGATTAAAACTCTGGAATTATTATTTGTAGTAAATACTTTATTTATTCTCTAGTGGCCCTTTATCATCACGATATTTACGCAAGAATCAGATTTTGTGAATTTCAAGTTTAGATTTGTTATTTTAAAACGTTCGTTGCATATGAAAG
>BGPR01025459.1:0-22318 GCA_013235015.1 Araneus ventricosus
CGATAATGTGTAGTTAAATTACTCTTCTGATAAAATTCTTTATTGCATATATCACAAGAATATGGCTTCTCTTTCGTATGGGTATGAAAGTGTTTTTTTGAAAGCCGTTCTTGACAAAATTTCTGGCCACATATATCACATGCATAATATTTCTTATTCTTGTCATTTACATTTTCGACACTTTTATTAGTATCAACTGTTTCCACACAGAGATCACTAATCAAATGTGTTTCATTCGTCTTGATATACGTCTCCATCCGGTATATTCTGCACTGATGTTTTTCTTTAAAAAAATGAGCTGAAGTTGAATCAAGGAAAATTATCTAATCACAGTGTTTTGCTTTATTTGAAGAAATATCTTCTTTCTGTTACATCCGGATATTTTAGAAGTAACCTGGTGAAGAAAACGAAATTTTATTACAACTTGAAATATAAAAAGCAGTTTGTAGGTAAATGATTATTTATTAAAAAACTGTGTACTGTTTTCTTGACTCAGTGGCGTAACGACAGGAGAGTAAGGAGGTATAGATGCTAAGGCTGCCAGTTTTATGAGACGCCATGGTGTCAAAACATTACTGTGTTTATGCCATCAAAAAAATTATGAGGTGTCTAAAAAATAATACCATGCCCAGGCCATCATTTGCACCTGTCAAGTCACTGATGATAATTGGGGTAAAAAAAAAATCCCTGGTTGTCACTTACCTTCACGACGCCACTGTCTTGACTTGTGACACTTTATAAAGCTACGTTTTCAATTTCACTAGTTTGAGTTAATAACTTTTTTTTAAAAAAGTAAAATTAAAGTACTTTTAAACTCAATAGTTTCTTAACTTTACAGGTGACATAAAGCACATATAACTAAACAATAAATTGTGGGGACCCCCCCCCATTTTATTAGTAACATAAACTGTTGTTCGAAACCTTTGATCTCTGTAGCTGGGTTGCGGAATCATGTGCCCACCACCAGCCTTTATTCATATATCTGTAATAATTTGAAAAATAGAAGAATATTATTTATTTCCAGGAGAAACCCGGGAATCTGAACTAACTAGGGTTGACCACAGTTCTGATTCCAGGGAATTTGGATTATCTGGGAAATTCGGTAAAATACTCTTGTTATACCAAATGCAGCAGAGTAGTGACTCTGGGTATTCTGTGAAGAGTACCCATGATTCGAACGGTACAGTGGCAAACAAGTTTAGGTAGAAAGAAGATTTAGTTTAATTCTGCTAATAAAGGTACGATATATATTTTTAAAGACCAATTCGAAAACCTTCTTTTAAGTTAAGAATAAACAAGAGCTTTGTTTCTGATTCACAAATGTTATTTTTTCTTTACTTTTTAATAAAATTTTTCAGAAAATTAAAAACAGATGTTCGGATTATCCGAAATTTAGGATTCGCGGGGTTCTACTATATTTTTTATGTACACAATTAATCAGTTAGTCATTGGAATAATGACCACTTAAAGATCTACTTCAGTTATATGAAACTACCATAACTTTGGCGGAAATAAAAGAATTTAACAACCTGTAAAATCTGCCTTTGTTGAACAAGTAGGGCATATTTCATGCACCTTCAGAAAACACCTTGAACCGGAATTTAGCCATTCCACATTTAAAAGCTTTACACACAGAGAAAACTTTCTATATTGAAAACTTTTTTTCTTGTTGCATTTTTTTTCCTACTGAAAAAATTAGAACTTTTCTTATAGTTAAAAAGTAATTATTTGAATATTCTTCATAAACAAATATGACACATATTTGGATATTTTCTTAACTTAAGCATTTGGAATAATTTGTCAAAGCAAAAGTTTTAATGCAAAATTATTTTTATTTCGTCGCTGGGTACATGTAGTCCAGCTAACGAAGGAAAAAAAATGGTGTAGTTTTGAAATTTGGCACATTTGTTGGGGGTAGTGTCCTAAACGACATACTAAAAGTCCCCGTCGGTGGATGGTGCGCGGGGGTACAGGGTGCCATTAAATTAAAGGGGGTCACTTTCAGTTTTTCTTAAATATCTCGAAAATCATAGATTCTATCGAAAAACACTCAGTGATAAAATTAAACTACATGAAATTTCCTGCAAAATAAGTCCTACGTTATTTTTGTAGCATCAATAGCTTAGAAGATACAAGGGGATTTAAAATTTAATATTTCTAAAATTCCTTATTGTAATGGTAAAATCAACTAAATGTGCTGAATCAACAACTCTCATAAAATCTCTTGCCTATCTTCCTATTAAAACCCGAAGGTAAACAGATGTACGTATCTATCTATGTCCGCCTATCTTCTCACGAACCACTGAATATTGAAACAAACAGAAAGTACCAAAAGGCAGGAAATAATCCAAGGAATCCATTTCAACCATTGAAATTACAAACTATAATTAGCTAAAAATATATTAATTAAAAACTTAATATTGATTGTGATTTCCTCGTGCTGCCATCTATTGGCAGCTTTGACATCCAAAGTTCTTGCATTTTTTGTTTATTGACAACTTTGACTCCGAAGTTCTTGAAATTTTTGCTTATTTATTTAAAGAAATCTGGTTTTAATTTCTATAAAAAGGTGTTTAGAAAATTTCCGTGTTTTGTAATTATAAACAAAGAAAAAAATCATTTTCTGGCTCTTTTACGTTTTTCATTACTAAATATCGGTCAGTCATGTGCCGCCATCTATTGAGCAAATGAAATAGAATTGTGAAGTTATTCGTTTACACCGGAAAAAAAATCAAGGAAAAAATAATTAGAAGATAGAAATATCAAGGAAACTCAAATAAAATTCAAAATTAATTTATTTGAAAGTAAACTTAAACTTTTTAAAAAAAGAATCCAAATAAATTTTTAAGTTCCCTTTTAAGTAAAATTTAGATTTAAAGAAAAAATTTCAGGGAACATGATCATGAAGCCTGGAAATCTAAATTTGGAAAGCTACTGGTTTTTAAGTAAAATTCAGATTTTTTAAAAATTCAGGAAAAAACAAATATGAAACAAGAAATATCAATTAAACTCAAATTAAATTCAAAATTCGTTTATTTGCAAATAAATTTAAATTTTAATAAAACAAAGCAAAATGTAAAATTTGTTTGTAATGAAGCAAGTAATTTTTGGGGCCCATTGCCCCGGTAATGGTACTTTGTTGATGCTGGATAATTTCAGTTCTGGGAATTAAATTATTTGCTGCTGTTGTTGGAGGCGAAGGGTGTATGGGATTTGTTTTTAAGTAAATTCATATTTAAAAATAAAAATTAGTAAAAAAAATAGTGATGTAAATTAATTTTAGGTCTTTTGAGGGTCAATTGAAGATCCTCTTCCCCACAGAAGTCACCTAACATCATATGGAAACTTTGATGATTTACTACAACTTAAGAGTGAATGGCAGAATTTCAGGTTTTACACCAAACAATGCAACTACATTCATCAAATCGAAAACGTGAAAAAAAAAAAAAGAAGTTCGAGTTCATTCGAGTCTGCAGAAGTCCCCTTTTAAAATATAATGGTTCACATACGGTGTTCTTCCATTTAGATTGATTTATTTCAGGGAAGCTGGTATTTCTTTTTTTAGAGAGCTTATGTGTTTGGATTTATTAATATCGGAAAAAATCGTTTTATTTCCTTTTTGTATTAAGGTGTTTCATTTCGTAACGTTTGTTGCGGAAAGTAAGTGACAATTTTTGTTGGAAAAACACAGAGGCGGGTCATATGAAAATATATGGATCCCGAGGCCTCACATGACCTCACTTCTCTCCGCCCGGGAATATCCTATTATTCGAGCAACGCCGGGACACACAGCTAGTATAATAATTAAACGATGGTAGGCAAAAGAAAGAATTTTCTTTTACCCAAACCATCCTCCTTCTCCACGCATTCAGTGTAGGGTCCCCACTCTTAATGAAGAAAAATATTCAAGGACTTTTTAAGAAAATTCAAGGACCTTTTACGGAAAATTCAAGGACCATAAAATTACATATTGTAGAAATTGTACATAACTGAATTTTTCACTTGAAAAATTGTAAAACGTATCTATACATTTGATATTTCAGTTGTTCTGATTTTACAGGAATCAAACTACAAATTAAAATAATATAAATAATAATAAAAATAAGTTATAAAAAAATTTCAAAAAAACGACCATGTTTTTTTTATATATATTTGATGTCAATAGGACAAGAGACAGTGTCGAAGCAATAATGAATAACAATAGAATCTTAACTGAAAACTTGAAATATATTGAGATAAAATCAAAAATCGTATCTAATGTATCTTGAATATCCATAAGTCAATCTCAATTGAACACTAAAGAAATTTACAATTAATAACTATTTTATGCTTTTTGGAACAGATCTTTCATAAATCTTTATATTATAGCTTTTAAGATCAAGCCTTGCTATTTTAGTAATTCAATCACAATGTAACAATGATTCAAACAGAATAAAAACTAAATTTTTAAATCAACCTTCTAAAGAGACAATCAAAAGTAGCTATCAATACATGATTGATTAAAATTTTAAACAATAGAAATAAATAAAAATAAGTCACTGATATTTAACCCCCACCTAGATATAAGTTTCAAGTCTAAGCAGCGAAATTTAACTCTTCATACTGAAAGGTCCGAAGCGTAATGTGCAACCAACCTATGGTTCGAGAACGTCCCACTCTCTCTGTAAAATTTGCACCTTGGGGGAAAGGATATTTCCTAGATCTGTTAGGGAAAGTCCGAACATAAATTCGCTGTAATCCTCAAAACTGGCCATTAGCATTTCAATCTCAAACCAATTTCTTTCAAATAAAACCCCTTAAGATTGTCAGCTCTCATTGCGGTTTTTGAGGGGGGGCAGGGTGCTCAGAGTATCCTACGAATCAGAGGGTTAAAGCCCCCACTTACAAGAAAGTACTGTTTGTTTGAAAACCCCGAGGGATTCCGAAGGTCACGGACTACCCCTCTTGAACTATTTTACTCTGCAGAGGGTGATAAGCGGCGAGAAGAAACACAAGTGCACATTCCCGGAGTATTTTCGGTGACCTTCATATTTCGCGTCGAGGAGAAAATGGGGGCGGAGATTATCATCGGTCACACTTAAAAATTCAAGGACCTCATCCTTTTTTCAATGACTTTTCATTGACTGGCTGCGACATAACACCAGCTATTTATAGAAAAAGCAAAGCACTATAGTTGCATTGTTCAAAAATCAACTGAGCCAGATGAAAAACATTTCTGACATCTTTTATAACCCCTCATCAACACCAGATGCTATCTTACAAGCCGGTGAGAAGATGTTCTTAGTACAAAGCAACTGCTGATGAACATAATTTGAATAACCGTAGATATGCAGCATTTCTCAAATCATCAACCGAGATCAAAGATGATCTTTCCTCATTTCCTCCACCCAAAAGAGCGGCGGAGCAACACACTTTAAACAATGCGTTTCTGTTTTGGCACATTTAATGGTACATGTACCAAAGGTGCAACTCGAGAAGAATAGGAATTCAGACTCGATCAAATACTAGAAAAACATGTTGAAATTTAATTACGAGCAAGTGTAAAAATGGGTTATGCATATTTTTATGTATGTATGTATATATACACCTTGTCAAAAAAGTAGACGGACACAGAATTACACTTTAATTTCATGAAAAAAAACATATTTATTCAACAAATCTTTTGTGAAAAAATTATCAGCATATTTTTGCATCCATAATTATATAAGAGTCAAATAAAATGTATTGTAAAACACATGAATTTGTATTAATTATCATAAGATTATATTAACAAGTACAAACTGTCGTTGGTAAAGTTGTCAAAAAAGTAGACGGACAATCACAAAAATGGTGTGAAATTTAAAGTTTTAGTAAGAGGTTTTCTTACCACCTGCTTGTATTAGTTCAAACACACGGTTTGGCATTGAATCATAAAGGTTTTGAATGTCCTTTTGGCAAAAAGCATTCCATACTGAATCAAGAGATTCGTGGAGCTCCTTGACATTTTCATATTGCCTCCCTTGTCCGTAAACACGTTCAACTAACATAGTCCAAACATTTTCGACAATATTGAGGTCTGGACTTTTGGCTGGCCAGGGCAAAACTTGAACATTATTGTCATCAAACCATTTTTTAACTCCTTGAGCGGTATGAATGGAAGCTCCGTCTTGTTGATATATCCAGTTTTCTCCTCCCCAATCGGATCCGTATAGGAGAAGTTCCGTTTCCAACTGTTGTATATAATCTTTGTGATTTTGTCTACCTTTGATAAAAACTAAACTTGATCTACCACCGAAACCAACAGCAAGCCATACCATCAAACTTCCTCCTCCTTGTTGGCGAGTAGAGTAATATTGTTCTTTTTGTTTCAGGAAGTGCCAATAATATTGAAAGCCATCTGGACCATCTAAATTGAACCTTTTCTCATCGGAGAAAATAACGGGTGTCCATTCAGTGGTCCAGGACATGTATTTTTTTACCCCACGCCAGTCGATCAGCAATATGTTTTTTAGTCCATTTAGGATGATGTTTTCGTTTCTTAAATTGAAACTGTTTACCTCTTTGCACATAATTAAACGCTATCTGTCTTGTTATATGGGTAAGTCCAGATTCACGCTGCGCGGTAGTGATGCTAGCCCCTCTTTTTTTAAGCTGTCGGAGAAGATTTCTTTGCTCTTTTGGCGTTAGTTTTCGGGGCCTTCCAGTTTTTTCCCTTTTCCCATGAGCATCAGGATTCTTTAGAAATTCTGAAATTGCACTTTTACCAATTTTTAAAATACCTGCGATTTCTCGAATAGTTTTTCCATCGTTTATGTAGGCTATGGCTTGACCTTTTTGGAATTATGTTAAAGAAATTCCTCTAGCCATGGCAACCAACTTTAAATAACAATCAAAGTAAAATGTTAAGGTTTTTGAAAGAAAGTAATTTTATATTTTAAATGAAGGTGATCTAACTGACTTATCCAAGTAAATACATGATAAAAAGTTACAAAAAATTATCCAAAGAAACTAGAAGAAAAGCACCTCAAATGGTTTGTCCGTCTACTTTTTTGACAATGTGGGAGTACATATATCTACTTAACTTTAAATATAAACTCGTGTTTATTAAAACTTTTACGTCCCCGGGGATTTCTTTCGACAATATGACTAGTGTATAATTTGAAACAACAATATTCAGAACAAAGAGCTTTACATTTACAAATTTTTAGTGTTCGTCTACTTTTTTGACAAAGTGTATATTATGTTATAGATATATTGTAATAGATAGCCGCCATTTTGAAATAAAAACTTTCTTTCATAAAAATAAAACTAATATTTTCAACCATTTATCGTAATTATGTACTTTTTCAAACTGCTATAATATTCTAAACTATTCATCCTATGAACAATGTGTAGAACTATTTTTGTAGGAAATTTAATGTCGTTAAATTTTATACCTAAGTTTTTCGCTAGAATCAACAGTTTTAGAGATATTTATGAAAAACTAAAAAATCCCCCCTTTCAACCCCCCCCCCCCGTACCCCTTGCGCAACCTCCACCAGCGGGGACTTTTAGTATGTCTTTTAGGGCACTCTCTCCAACAACTGTGCCGAATTTCAAAACTACACCATTTTGTAAATTTATAATTCGTTGACTGGACTACGAGTAGAAGGAAATTGTGAAGGGGAACGGATGTGAGGGGAGGAAGGGAGCATACTTCTCATCAAATGGGTTTGTCACCCACCGCACCGACACATACAATACTACCCTTGTATAATTATAATATAGGCAAGAGGTTTTTATGAGGCTTGTTGATTCAGCACTTTTAATTGAATTTACCATTACAATAAGGAATTTTAGAAATATTAACTTTTAAATCCCTCTGTATCTTCTAAACTATTGATGCTACAAAAACAATGCAGGAATTTTATGTAGTTTAATTTTGCAATTGAGTGTTTTTCGATAGAACCCATAGTTTTAGAGATACAGTGTACTCCCGATTATCCAGGTCAATCACCGGGAGGGATCGCACGGACAATAGAAAACCACGGATAATCCGAAAACTACTTTTTATTAAAGAAGAAAATCAACAGCAGTACAAAAATATAAAAATTACTTACATTTGCATGCTGTATAACATCAAACTAGGAATTTTTCTTTTAACATTTACTGCTATAAAAAAATCTGCAATGCATCTTTGCTTCTGCTGTTTGTGCATCTCTTGTCGTATATCGACACATATTTTACGAACCGCAGTAATGTCACCGTAATCAAATCCTCTTTGTCCCATATAATCTAACAAAGCTTCCACAGATTGTAGAGCAGTAGAATGAGAAATTGTATTTCCCTAATTTAGTACATCTTTTGCATCAGTACTAGCTGATTCCCCATTATCAAGTTTTTGAAGGATTTCTAATTTTTGTTTAACATTTAAAACGTTTCGTTTTCATTTCACACCATTCATTTTTACCAGTAAAAAATTTCACGCTACTAACTGGCGATAAACAAGCCGCAAAAACTAAAGGAACACATACGAAAGTGAAAGAGAACGAAGAAGTTAAAGAATGACGTGTCAGGAAGAAGCGTGTTCGTACGAGAATGAGCTAGCAGGAAGTGGACGATTCATTTCTCGGAAAATTAGGGGTTGAACCGGTAGAGATTGCACATGGAAGAAGAAAGAAAAATCTATTATTTAGCTTCTGCCGTCACGGCTCACTAGTTTCAAGGAATGAATCTCTCGATCGAACATCAACATCGATTTTACATGCATGATTAAGCGTGAAAATGTTCCTCTTTAAATTTTTTTGTGAGTCCGAAATGAGCACGGATAATAAAGAGTATACTGTATTTAAGAAAAACTGAAAATGTACCCCTTTAAACACCCCTGCGCACCTCCCACCAGCGGGGACTTTTATGTCGTTTAGGACACTACCCTCAACAACTGTGCCAAATTTCAAAACTACATCATTTTTTGTTTTATTCGTCGATATTTGGACTTCAACTGGACTAATGTCTTATTATGCTTTGTTACAAATACAAATGAAATACATAATAAAAAAAATATTATAATAATTATATAATGAAATTAAACATATTAAAAATATTTCAAGGTAAAGTTATTAAAGGTTTATTACTCTATTTTATGTTACGTTACATGAATGTGGTCAGCAAATATATTCTTGTCAGGCTAGTGAGAAATTCCTTGTAATTACCAACTCCCCTATAGAAGAAATTACATATCCTACCAAAAATAAAGCAGTAAATTTTAGCACAGTTTTTATTAGAACAAGACTAAGAAAAACGAATTATTTTGGAAAATTTTGATCAAATGATCTTGGGTTTAATTGGATTTATGGCTAAATGAAATCTATAATCTGTAACTACCGAAAGTAAACTAAATTCTCATTCAACGCTTCCTAAGTCTATGGTACAAATTATGTGCTACAATTCTAATTAAACCTTATAATATATAGTAAACTTTTTAATTTCATTATTTTACATAATAGTGCGTTGTAATTGAAAACACAGAATAAACATCTGTTTTTAGATACATTTTAAAGTTGAAAGAGTTAAATTTCAACTGTTAAAATTAAATTATATAGTTTTCTTATTTCTTACAGATATGACACAGGCTTGGAACAAAAAAAGCTGAACTTCATAAATCCGGTATCGTGTCAAACATAAACACCGAGAAGTAAAATAAGTATTATTAATTGAACAATAAATGAATAAATTTAAACAAAAAGTGCTTGAGATATTAAAAATATTGTAGAATTATTATTTGAAAGAAAATTAATGGATGAAAAATGAATTCGCAAAAAGTTTTGTTAACATAAAAACTGGTAAAAATTATCTCACTAAAAAATTTGGCAATGTAAAAACTTTTTTTGATTATACATAATTATTAAAACTTTTGTTTTTCATTTTTGAGCTAACAGTTCAAGCTATCTTTTATGCTTCAGTCTGCTATTTTCCTCCATTTTCTAAATTTTACTTGCTTTCTTTGATTGGGGGGTTTTCTTTATTTTTTTCTCATAGCTATTTTCTCAAGTTCCTTTTAGTACCATTTGCCTGATGACCAAAAATTTTTGCACATGTTACTTACTATCAATAGCATCACGTAAAAAATCTTTTTTTCTAAAATATTCAACAGCAGACTGCTCTTTGCTCATCATTTTGTATTTAACATTCTAAATTGAAAAATATGTTTCTATATATATTCTTCCTGATCTTTTATCTATCAAATCTGACATTATTTGAATGTGCACACGGCGCGCAGTTTTTGTTTGCGTGCTTTTCAAGTCTTTTGTGTGAGCCCCCCCCCCCCCCCAACACATTACCAAAAATTTTAATGCAGATTTGCATCGATCCCAAGAATGACAAAATTCGATGCCGAAAACGCTGAAATCCTCGTTTTCGCACAAATGTGTTATGTCTGTGTTGATAAACAAACATTAGGGAACAAAAACTAACAAAAACGAAGAAAAGAATGTTAAAAAGAACGCGAAAATAAAATAGCTTCCTTCACGGAGAGCTAGAGATCTTTATTTCTCACGAAATTCGGATCGGAAAAAATTCGTGGATGATTTTCTTTCATCCAATCAAAATTCGGAATGAATTGTGATTGGATGAAATGAAAGACGATTGGACGAAACGAGAAAGAAAAGAATACAACCTTTTCAGGCATTCCCCCCAATGCTAAACTTTGACCCCAAAGCGCGGCAAAACGCCGATACATAACTCGGACGATACATAACTTTCGGCAGGATTACGCAATATCTTATGAATTCAAAACTCTTTCGCCTTACAGATATAAACAAAATTTTCACATGGCGCACAACTTTTGTTTGCGAGCACTCAACACATTAACAAAAATTTTAATGCAGATTTGCATCGATCCCACGAATGATTATATTCGATGCCGAAAAAGCGGAAATCCGCGTTTCCGTGGAAATGTGTCATGTCTGTTCTTACATAAGAGTGCATTGTATTGCAAGACGCATAAAAAATAGAAAAAGCAGGATACCACAAGATGGAATTTTTATGTAGATATTTTTCTGTAAATGGTTCATGTTTTGTACTCTTTTAGGCTAAACTTAAATAAGATTTTTTCACCATTTTTTAATAAAAAGACATAGTGTTTCGTTTTTGTTCACAATGCTTAATTAGTCAACATCTTTTTAACACAACAGCTTTCAGTAACAGAGTTTATACTTTTTTACTATTTATTTGATCAAAAAATGTAGGATCAAAAGGAACAAAGAATGATGGAATAAAGCTGGGCATTAAACTATCTAAAAAAGGTAGAAACCACTAAAAAAATGCTAAAATGGATAGAATTAAAAGGTATCAGATAAAATTTTTTGAAAGGATACCACAATGGGGGAGGGGGGACAGAATACAAAGAGAACCTCCCCTTCCCTCCAATTTTTTAGCTCTATAAATGAGGTTAAAGATTATCCAAAAAATTGTTCCTAAAATTTATGATAAATACTTCTAGATCTTTCTAAGAAGGTTATAATTGTAAAATAAAGAAAGGAAACATCTTTTTTAAAAAAATGAATGGAGTCAAGTTTGAGAGAAAAGTGACTGCGTTTTAGAGCCTAAATGTTTCTGCAATGTAGTCAGAAATTTAATTTATCATTTTTGAGAGTGATGGAGATTTTTTTTGGATGCCAAGCCACAGTGGCGAATATAGGTTATAATTTTGGGAGGGGCCAATATGACAAAGCTTACAATTATTTGCGCTTGTTTTTTTTATTTATTTATTTAAAGTAAACTATCATTCCATGATTAAGGATAGTTTTCAAGGGGTTTTAAACAAAGTGTTGGGACTAAACAATCTAATTATTATTATTATTTTTATGTTTTCAGTTTATTTTTATAACTGAACTGAACTAATGCTTTATTATATGATAGCGCGCTGCTTTATAACACGCGCATATTGACCATTTAATTGTATTCGTGTTAATATTATTTTCCTCGCTCCCCTTACTTTTTTACTTACTTAATGTGTTACCTGTTTTTAATAAAAATTTTTTTTTTTGCTCTGGTCCCAACAAAATTAAATTTTATACAAAGGAAAAGAATGTTGTTTTATTATTATTGAGCTATAAATACGGTGTCATGAAGTGAGTACATAAAAAAAGTTTGCCTTTTTATGTAAAGTTTGCAAAACGAATTCTTGGTACACTAGCAAACTTATCAAGAACTTCTTCATCTCTTATTTTAATGTCTCTATGGATCGAAAGCAATGCTAGTCCATTAAGCCTACTTTTCGATGTGGTATTTCTTAAGTAAGTCTTCAATCTTCTTAAACTTGAGAAGCTTCTTTCCACGGTTGCAACACAAACAGGCACAACTGCTAGTAATTTCAAGAGAATATAAATGTTGGGGAAGAAAGTCTTGTCACATTTTTCTAGAGAACTAATGGCTGTTTTGGGAAGATTTTCAAATTTTTCCTGACTGCACTTTTCTTTCCACGACATAAACTCACTTTGCACGACCTCTTTATGTGGCAAATATTCTTCGAAGAAATTGAAAGCAGCTTCCAATGAATAGAAACCTGTTTTGGTACAAAATTCTGGAAGGATGTGTTGTAAGGATGCAACTGTTTCCTTGTGAGATTCAAAGCGTGCCTTCAGTGAATTACAAAAATCATCAAGGTAAGGTACATAAACAGCTCGTCGATAGTATTCTTCTTCTGTGCTGTCAGGGACGTTGTTGCGGGCAGTTTGAAGGCGACAAACTCTTGGAATCTCTTCTTTAATGTCGAGCTTTGCAGCGGTTTCCTTTACTTGAGCATACAGGGTTTTAAGTTGCCATTAGCATTTACCCTTTGTTTCGATTGCAGATCCAAGACACTTGTAACATTTGCTATGGCTTGAGAGAAAGATCTATGTTTTTTTTTTTATGAGATAGTTATCAGTAACTATCAGAATAACTTCTCAGAAAAGTTATGTGCAGTTGACAGCATCCGGCTCAAAACAAAAAGATTGACAAGAAATTGAAATTGACTGATAGAACTACTTAGAACATGTGCCTTAGGTGCTGAGTCGCTTGATTCTTCTTCTATTTTCAAAAGAGAGAGGAGGATTGGTTCTAAAATATCTTTAAATAAAAACACCGAGTCGTGCCTTTCCACCCATCGTGTTTCACATAGTAAAATAAGTTTCTTTTTTTTCTGTTCAGAACAACAGTCAGATATCATTGATTTCAGTATTTCAGTTCTTTTGGCTGACATATGAAAGAATCTGCAGACTTCTTTGATAACGCCCATACAATATCTTATAGAAGGAATGTTACTTGCATCCGAGAAACACGAATTTAGACTATGTGAAGAACAAAGGAGGCAAAGCCAGTGGTAGTTTTTCTTTGATAGAACCTTGTACCCATCTGAATTGCCCTCTCATCGTGGCAGCACCATCGTATCCTTGACCTCTCATTTTCTTTAAGTCAATCCCTAAAATTGACAAGGTTTCAAACACTGTGTTAGCTAAGCCTGCACCAGTAACGTCATAAACAGGGAAAAAAGTTAGGAAATCTTCTGTAATTTTTTATTTTTGGTCTTCAACATACCGTACACAAAGAGAAAACTGTTCTGTTTGGATAATGTCAGTGGTTTTATCTGCCAAGACGGAATAAAAAATAGACTTCCTGACATTTCTCACAATTTGAGATTGTATTAAATGACCAAACGTGTTAATGAGCTCGTTTTGAATAAAAGAACTTGTGCACATGCTCCTCCCACCACTGTTCATTAATTGGTCTTTAAGGTCATTATCTCCACTGTTAGCTCTGTATCTCAGGAGTGATCGAAAATTTCAGCCATTTTTTTCTGGCTCTTCTAGGCCTATTCGTCCACCATCATGATGACTTCTTACTGTTATTTGTTGCCTTCCGCAAAGTCTTATAGTTTGTATTATAGGTATTTACAGTTTTTTTTCTGTTTTTTTTCAATGTCCAATCTTCTTTGAGCATTTACTTGATTAATAACACTCGCAGTTTTTTTGTAACAATGGATTTTGTGTTTTCAGCAATTAAGACTGATTTTTTATGACATGTGCAAGTTTCATGTTTACGAAACATTTCCTTGACTTTTTCAGATTACTAAAAGCCTATGTTACTAATGCCCTTGTTACTTGGTGATCTCCTTTCCCTACACTTTTGGAGTGCACAAATATTACGCATTATTTACAAAAAGATCCGGATTTTTCTTCAGAATGAGCTAACCACTCGAATTCTTCTAGCCATTTCATTTGAAAAGATCTAGTTTGGTTTGAACTAGAACTACTAAAAGTAGAAGGAAATTTGTATACAGGTTGAATTTCCAAACATTTTGTATTAGCGAAATTTTTTCTTCATTTGTTAACGAACGAACGGAATTGCTTTGACAATAGTTTCCAATATCATAGATATTTTTTTAAGGGGACTTGGCACCCCAAAATTTTTTTTCTACAATTTTGATCAAACTTATTCAATTTTGTAGTAGATAGATGTAAACTGTGCAGAAACTGAAATTTCTAAAATATTTTTCACTTTGAAAAATTACAAATTTAAAAATTTTAAATTTTTTAAAAAAATTAACCCTTTTTTTAAAATGCTTCTTCTCATACAATTTTTAATATTTTTTCTCCAAATTTTTTTTAAAGGGACCTCTCAATGTACTTAACAGAAACAGGGATCGGATTTTTGATATCTACATTAGTTTCAGAGAAAAAAAATTTTGTTCAAAATTTTGGAAAATATGAGAATTTTTCACTTTGTAAATTTTTTAAAAAATTTCTAATCAAAATTTTTACAAATCAATCCCTAATTCTATTAAACATGCATTTGTGAGTGAACAGAAAAAATTTCAAGTAATTAGAATAAAAAGAGATCGACTTTTTTCATTTTGTAGAAGACACAATTTTGGAAAAAAGCGAACTGAGAAAAGCAGCTTTAAAGTTTTAAAAACACCAAAATTGTAATAAAAACAACTTATATCAAACTAGTTTTTTTTCAGAGCAATAACCTGACATTTGCGAGTCCTAACTTATCAATTTTATTCATATTTATTATAACTATAATTACTAATTAGCATCTTCATTTATAGGGATAATTAGAAATTTTTTTTCAAAAATGCGAAAAAATTCACTTTTTTCAAATTTTTTAGTCAAAATATTTAATAAATGATCTGCAGTACTATTTATCAAATATCCATTATAACAGAGAAAAAATTTAAAACCATTTTATTGAAATTTTATTGGCAGTGAGAAATTCAAAAAAAATGAGAAGCGAAAGCAGTGTTGATGATGATGATTACGATATGCTTCATGAATAATAAAGAAGCGAAAGCAGTAAAACATTAAACAAACAAAGATTAAACGGCTACTGTTTGAAACAACTATCTTGCTTTGCTTTTATTGAAAAAATTAGGTGTTTTTGCAACTTACACATGAAATATGTAGGATTTAAACATTGAAAGTGGGCGTGGCACGTGATGAAATGTTAGACAAAATAACTTCATATCTCACAAAATATTTGTCTGATTGTTTTGAAACTTTCAGATTATTAAGTCAAAGGTTCACGGATCATTTTCCACTCAAAATTTGAAAATCGATATTTTCATTGATTTTCCGGAATTCTTAGGGTGCCAAGTCCCCTTTTGGTTGAAGTCCTCCGCAACTGGGGCTGGATCAACGGTACTCGTATTTGCAACACCAGAAGAAACATTGTTACTGGCACAGTCAACTTCAGCACTGTCACTAACAGGCCTATTTACATTCTGGTTTTTTGCAAAAAAGTTTTGAATAGAAGCTTGTCTCTTCATTATGAATGCAGTTGACTTAATAACACATTAAGATTCCAGAATAGCAAAATGCAGATGATCGCAGATACACAGCTATGGAAAAAGCTCCTTAACTCAATAAGCAGAGCTACAGATAAAACAACTTGACAAACAAGCAGAGAAAACGTTAACACACGAACTAACCGCATAAGAATGAACTAACTCCTATTGCTGGTCGCCCGCTTATATAGGATCAGTTGGCACGCTTGGCGACCTTCTGTAATATTCCAGAATCTTCAAACCTATTTGAGATTTCGACTCTTCACCATTGCCACAACTTAGTTTTCTTGCCAAATTTGGCGCCAAAGTTAAATTTTGCGAACAAAAAACGTTATTTAGTGAAATTTTTCTTGGTATGATATAGTTCAAAACAAGACTACGCCTTCATTATAAGCCCCTATTTTAAATTCACCGTACTCCTGATGTCATCTATATTTGTTTTTAGAAGCTAAAAGTTAGGAAATTATTTCCGAACAAACGCCAACCGAATAATAACTACTTATTACATTAAATTTGTTTCTGCCATATACATGCCCTTGCCAAGCCAGCTACATTTCAGTTACCTTTATTGTGTAATACATGGCAACATCAGGAGTGGGAATATAGCTCTAAATGATGGAAGCATGGACAAAATTGTTCACTATGTTTGCACTAATTAAAACAAATATAAACATCTTGATCATTCTAAATTTCTAAATAAATTTGTTGCAAATTATTGCATTACATTTATTTTATGTATTCTTTCACAGGAAAAAATAATGTCCAATATCTATTTAAATAAAATAGATAAAAAAAATTGTCATATTTACTAAATTTCTGATTTAAAATGGAACTGTAAAAAATTGCTATTCCTATTAAATTAGCAAGACCTATAAAAAGTTCATAAAAGTGTACATTAATCCATCTTCTTAGCCCAGTGGCAGAATGCTTTTCAATAGTCTGCAACGGAGGTTGGGTCTCTTCAAAATAGTCTGCAGAATAGTGCGCGACTATAAATATTTTGCTTTCTTTTTTTGAAATATTTATATCAACCTACAACTATTAAAATACAACAAACATAAATTAAAAACCATATAACATCTTTATTATTTGTATAATATAATTGTATAAATTAATAAACAAAAGCATATGAAGATAAATCTTTTCTTTGGGCAGATAATTAACAATAATGAAGTATCAAGTTGTTTCAGAAGTAATATTAAGCATACTATACAAATACCTATGCAGAAAATTATATTTGGGTACTTTTCCGTTTTAAACACAGCACTTGGTGTCTTTCTGTTTTGGTGAATTTTTCAAAACAATACATCACTAGCTCATATAAATGATTATTCTTCAATATGTTGGATGCTATTTAAAGATTTATGCCTCCTGTTTATTGTATAAAAAAAATAAGTATGCCAAAAAATGTCTTTCTTGTATGTTTTTAATTTAAAATGCAATAAATAATTGCTTTTTTTTACAAAACAAAAACTTTGAAACTTTTTAGCACATTTATCCTGATATGCATTTTAATGGTTTGTATGCAAACTGATAAATTGTTCTGCAATTATACATATATAAGATTTCATAGTATCATTGTTTATTATTTACAAGGAAGAACAGAGTTGTCTTCCTCTAAAATTCCTGATACAACTTTTGATTTTATGGAATTTTGCATTTGAACATATGTAGATACATTTTGAAAGTGTGTATAATAATGAATTCCATATTTCTTAACCAATGCTTAGAACGCTTAAAATTGGGGCAATCTTGGCTTGAACTCTGTTCCTCGTCTTTATCAATTTCAGAATTTGTTCTTTTTTCGCTCCCGTTTTTAAAAAAATGATTGATTTGCAGCCGTAGAGATCGATCGGAACTTCGGATGTTTATTTTCAGGCTGGCGTAAATAATGCTGCTTTAAGTTTTTTCGTAATCATGTAGAATCGCAATAAACAACGAATTTTATCTATATTCGCAGCCATCTCAAAGTAAAAACCACGTATTATTTCCAGAAACCAAAAGTTCCGTGCCAGAAACGTATCGGAATGAAACACGTAGAAAACATTGGCCGTGACCAATACCGATATGAGGCACTTAGCGTACTTCAAGGTCAAATCGCAGTCACTAGGTCAGCTAGGGAAGCCCATTCAGCATAGGGAAAAAAGAGGGGGGGGGGACGAAGATTGCGAGAGGATTGCATATTTTAGCAATGTGAGTTTTATAATAATTGCTAAGTTCTTTAGAAAGTGTGATTAATAACTTTGATATTTTTCATGATGGGATTTATTTTATGAGCACATGATAAACTTTATAACAAAATAGTCTGCAGACACTGCCCAAAATCTGCGACGTACGACGCAGCGTCGCGGTGTTTCTGCCACTGGGCTTCTTAGTAGTTAAAATAATGAAGATAAACTGAAAACTTCCAGTTAATAATTAAACAAAAGATATTAAAAGATCATTTAATTTAAAAATACTCCTTAGATAAAAAAGAAACAACAATAATGTGGACATACTCAAAATATTGTTCTAAATTAGTACAGGATATAAATAACATCCAATTGCAGCAACACTTATAATGCTATTTCAAATAAATTAAATGTTTCCCAAACTTATTTTTATTTATTTATTTATTTAAAGAAAAGCACACTACAGAGAAAACTCCATTTACAGAGTGCTGACAAACACACAAAGAACAAAAGTCACAATGAGTAAATAAAAAAAAAATGCCTTAGAAAGCAAAAAGTAGACCACAGAGAATACATAAAATCATAAAACTTATGCAAACGTATATATAATTAAAAACGACAACACATAATCACAGAACTTTAAGACACACTATGACACCAAAAGCCGTATTATTTTTTTAAAAAAAATTTAAAGTTCATTTTCAAAAAGCAAGGGTCAAAAAGTCAAAACACGCAAACACCGAGTCTAATAAAAAAACACACCAGGAGTTTAAAAGTTTAAAAACGTAAATACACACTTTAGATTTAAAAAACAAAAAATGCAACACTTAAGATAAAAATAAATCAAACACAGCGCCAAAAAACTGGTTGAATACATAAGAACACGGAAAATCAAATAGCATAAAAATCTAAAATGTTGTAGAAAGGCAAAATAAAACATATCATGTATTTAAAAGATGCAAACATTTCAACTTAAAAGCACCTAGAGACATATTAAAAATGTCGAGTTCATCAGAGAATGTGTTAAAAATTTTATAAAACCTATATAACGAGAACCTGTTAACATAATTAAATTTTGAATAAAATAATTATACTCTTTTCATAACCTATTTTGAACATTTATTTTTTAGTTAACGAAATGCAACTTAAAAAATTAATTAACATCATTTTGGGAGCCACTGTTATTTTCAATAACTAGCTTCTTAAAACTGAAAATATATAATCACTACATCCCATAAAAAATTAATAATCACCCATAAAAAAATTAATTAATTCTGGTAATGCTATTAAATCATCACTATCCCCATGTGGTAGAATCAGCATAAATAAAAAAAAAAAAGCAGGAAACCGCTAAAGGCCAGCTACATTTTCATGCATGTGTTCACGCTTAACTTTTCATGTGAAAAAATAAAAATAAAGTATTAAAAAATTAATCAAAACAAACAACAAACTTTGAAAAATTAATTTTATTTTATATAGTTTTATTTTACTATGCTTTATTCCACTATATAAATTATTTCCTTTGTACAAGTATTAATTTTAAAATACTAGTTTATACTAATTATTATAAAATCTGGTAAAAATAACTTATATAAAGAAATACACTAAAAAATTAAAAATAATAAAACTGTAATAACTTTCGTAAATTGCGAAAAAAAAAATATATGAACAAAGTTATCAGTAAGTAGTAAGCCTTTTTTACTACTAAAGCTGCAAAATAAGCTTTTTTCATTATCTTAGTTAATTTTTGAATTATATAAAAATAAAAAAAAACTATATAAATTTATAATAATAATCAAACCAGACCAAATGTGACTAATCTAGGAATTTAAGTGCTGTCATCTACAAACTCGAGATGCACGATGAGATAAATTTATACCACCTTTTCCCAACTATAATAATTGATGAGCAAACTAACTTTTTGAAGACTAATTTTGATTTTAATACATTCATTGAATATAAAGGATATATTTTGCATCAAAAATCAATTCTGCGAATTATTTTGTTGAACTACAAATGAAAACGAATTTCATTATCAAAAAAGTTGTGAAATTAAACTAATTTTTAAGATATTCTTATTAATTTTCAATAGTAATGTAATTTTTTTAAAAAGTAAGTGATTATTTGCAGGTACATTGTACCTACGGATAAAACATTATTTGTAGGTATACTCTACTTACGGATTACTTGCAGGTTTTGTCAAATTCAATATGCTTCTGTAGAAGTTTTAAAATGTTCTTTTTGTACTTGAAACGTTCTTTCTTTGTTTATGAGATTATTAATAGAAATATTAATGCTACTGTCTGAGAATTTTCAGCTTCTCATCGGAGACATGCGATGTTTATGTTTCACGTTTAATTTGGTCTTGAGAGCTCATTTCTAATTAATTTGATTGAAGTTGGTAGAGAAAATATATTTACAGTTTTTTTATCAGTCATAAAATTAAACCACATGGCAAATTATCAATAAAAATCAAATTTCAGACCCTAAAGAGTTCCAAAGACTCGAATGATGTCTTACGAAATTTTAAACTTCCCTTTGCAGTTGATGGAAACCCCAAAGTCAATAGTCTGAATCTGCTATAATCCATTTACAAAATGCAAATTTACTTTGAAGAAAATGCAGAATTAACAGTCGTTAAAAATTTTAACAAAGGGTAAAAAGCTAAAGAAAGAAACTAAACGACCCAGTACCTCTTCACACCACAGCTGAGTGGCGTGGTCGTAAAGTATTTGCTTACAAACCGAAAGGTCATAGGATTGAATCTGGCTGATAAGTTGTTTTTTTTTCGTACTCGCAAACATAAACAAATCTGTTTAAGAATTTGAAATTTCCTTATTCATTTTTAAGAGATGTTTATAAATTCAATTTTTTATTTGATTTTACTCTTTGTTTTCTAAACCCTTGTTAATTTTCAAGCATATTTTAAATAACTATATTTTTACTCCCTTCCCACTACTCAATGCTTGCATGCGATTTAAATTTAAAAATGTATGAATATTTGTTTCGAGGTCTCTTCAATTACTCCTATAGAAGAAAAATAATTTGAACAGAATATACACTGCCTAATAAATAACGTTTTATCCAAAGATATCGGAACCTTATAATACCATAATCCAAAAATAGGTAGAATTTGAAAATAAACAGCATCTCTCTACTACAGTTTTTAACAATGGATTAAAAACAAATTATTAAATATTTGTAGAAATGAAGAAAAGGTTTGAATGTAAGTCCAGCAATGAGAAATAATGTCTAGAATTATATTTAAACATCTTTTTTAAATTATTAAGATTAGAGAAAAAATTCACGACCACTCATTATTTATTCAAAACAGTAAATAACATTTTATCTGCAGATATTTTAATCGTTGAAACTAATTCCACTTGATCTGGTATAAATAAGTCCATGAGACAAGAACTCAAAAAGGAAGCCAAAAGAACGCAGTGTTCCTCAGGCAGTCACCCTCTCAAGTACTGACCACGCCCGGAGCTGCTTAATTAGGATGATCGGACAAGAATCGGATGTTGCCACACTGTACCTGCAAATAACGTTTTATCTGCGGGTATGTTGAACTACGAATGAAAACGAATTTCGTTATCAAACAAGTCGCGAATTTAAACTAATTTTTAAGATATTCTTATCTATTTTCAATAGTACTGTAATTTTTTAAAAAAATATAAGAAACATTCGAATATCCACTGAAAACATTTATGCAATAAAATAACAAGAGCAAGTTTTTTTAACATAAAAGAGGGTAAAAAGATAAAACGGGAAAAAACTAATTAAATTTAACTATTTGCTTTAAAATATCTTTTTTTTTTTTTTTTTGCTGCTAACCTCACCTTATACTTCTTTTAAAAACAAAAAAATATTGAATTTTGAATTTACTGTGCTTCTTGATATACAATTTTAATAGATATAATGTAGATTAATAACTCACATTAAAATGATCTCCACAGACATATTGCTGCTTGCTGATAATTCCGGATTAAGCTTCGGATCTCTCTTCATCACTTTACACTACTTTTTGCGAATAACATCATTTCTTAGCACATTGATAAATAATTTATCGCATGCCATTACAGTTGTATTACTACATTTAGGAACAATACAATACTTGTATCTTGCCGACATTATTTTATCTGATGCAAGTCGGAAAGTTTAGAAAAAAAGAGAATCTCTTTAGAGAGTGAACGGAAAGGAAGCGTGTGCCAGGTCTCCCTTGTCAGGCACCTGTGAAGTCAGATCCTTTTTGCACCAAAATGGATCGTTTTGCCCACAAATTCTGAGAGGCGAACTTTGATTGCAAATTAAAAAAAAAAAAAAACTGTCAAGAATCTTTTAAAAATGTTATTGTTCA
>BGPR01025460.1:0-22317 GCA_013235015.1 Araneus ventricosus
TCGCTTTAAAAATTATCACAACTAGAGGTTTCTTCAGTTATCTTTAGAAGTTAAATAGATTGCATTGAATATCCAGAACGCTGGATGATAATTTCAGAGAAAACTTATTTTTAAAAATTGAGATATAAAAAATAGTGTTTACAATGCAACTGTATACGAATGCAAATTTTTTTGTCGTTTCTGAACAAAAAATTAAATAAATAATTAAAAAATAAATTAATTAAACTTCTAAAAATTCAATTTTGGATATTCTGGAAGAAAATCGTCCTATATATATTTATGCAGATAAATTTTGTTCTCAAGGAGTAAAAAATACAAAATAAAATGTAATTTCTATATTTTTTCCATGCAGAAAATATGTCATGAGTAAATACTAATATTTTTTTAATATTTCAAGAGTTAATAAAATTTTATCTGTTAAATGGTCTTAATGGGAAAAGGTTTGTTTTATTTAAGATAAAAGGAATTGATTGTCGATTGATATCAAAGATGCAGGGGCAGTTTTCTATGCTACATTTGAGTCTTAGTCAGATGTAATACATTTGTTCTTTATAGTGCAGTGCAATTAGACCAAAATATGTTAGTATTTTTTTGGAAAAGATAACACAGGCCTGCGAAATCTAACTTTTTGATTGGGGTTTAAATAATTTTTTGTAAATTATATGATATTTGTCATGCCGATTTTAAAAATAATATCAATTTCTCTGTAACACGTAATAATATTTTTACAATTGCGAAATTTAAAATTTCTTATTTCAGTTATGAAAAAAAATCGTATAAACATTTTACAATATATTCATTATTTCACTTAAATTTATTTACAAAAATTAATTCAAAAAATCGAATAAAAATCGCATATATAGATCTAAAAAAATATTTAAAAAATATGCAAATTTATTTTACTTTCTCTTCAAAAGAATGTTATTTTCTTCGGATTTTCAAGCTGGTTCATTTTTTTAAGCCCAACTGAATTTTTTAAGCCCCCCCCCTTAGTCCCAAGGACCTTAATAGCGTTTATGACGTGTTTGATATCTTCTTAAAAGGCTCGTCCATTAGGGCTGCAGAGCTGCAGTCTCCAACCGAATTTTTTAAAATAACTAGAATTTTCTTTTGTATTCTAATTGGCTTTCTTTTAGTTCAATTATCAACGGAAATGGCAAAATAGTGAAATAAACTTAAAAAGAAGACGGAAAATCAATCAAGAAGTAAAAAAGAGACATACCAGAGCTGCATAGAGTTTTTCCAGTCCTAAGAATGAAAATTCAAGCACAGAGCAACACCTAGCGCTCAGTCGGAAGAAAAATCTCTCAAATGAAGAGCCCTCGACCTGCGATTTTCACAGTTCTAGTTTGGAGCGACTTCCGCCTTTGCTTTCCTCATTTGCCTTCTTTTCGCTTTATCCAACCATTAAATAGTTTTTAAATCAAATCCTTTAGGAGTTGTAATTTTTTATTCCTTTATTTCTTTGGGGGGATGATGATTACAAATCTATGGTTTGCGACCAAACATTTCTGTAGGAATTTTAGTTATAGCAGAAAGACATCAAAAAATATTTTCCCTAGTATTTTGCATATAAACCAAAAACTATCAGTTGTTAGTATATCATGATTAGATACGAAAATAAACAGTACAAAATTTTCTACAACTTAGGTCTGTATAACTTTTGCAGCACTGCTTGATTCTGAGCTGACGAGCAGCCACTGCTCAGTTCATCAAGATGCTCAAGAAAATACTCAAGTTGGGAGTGCAAAAAAAGTGTATTTTTAAGCTCATGGTACAACACATTTCTTCAAAGTTCTGTAGCAATTTTCTATTGTCATAGCATAATTAAGATCCTAGTCATTTCTTTAAAATTTCTGAATGACGTCTTTAAACGTAACTCTTGCTTTTTTTCTTGATCGATTTCATTTTGCTCTCAAATTTTTTATCCTTCATTAACCGTCTTAAATCTGACTTCTTCACTTTCTGACACTATCACTTTCTTTGATTTTGCATGCAGAACTATGTGGAATACTATCACTTAAATAACGAAAACAACGACCATTTTGACCCAAAGCTTTCAGCCCTAATTTTATGTAGGAGGGTGGTAAGAGGACTTGTTCTGGTTTCATTAAGTTATGCGGAATGCCTTTATTTTCTTAATCTAGTGTTGGTTCATTGATCTATTACCTCCTCTTATATAGAAAAAAGACATTTTTGAATTGCCATCTTGCTGGCCTAAAAGAATGGTCAAATTTGTTAAAAGAAAACCCATAAATTTGCCCTTTAAATTCTTGATATTTTAATTTACTGAGGGGAAAATAAAAGTTTTCGTACAATTCTTTCAAAATTACTGAATGGGTTACAGGAATTGAAGCTAGGTCTTTACCATTAAGCAGAAAGGCAACTTTTAAGCTTCTCATGCTGGAATCTATAGTCTTCACTGAAATATGTCATAATCAATGGTGGAAGATAAATTAGCTATAAGTGAAGGAATATCAATACAGTAAACAAGTGATTTTTCTTGAAGAAAATAACAGGTAAATTATTTTCCTCAATTTCTGTACTAATAAAATGCTGTTGTTATAGCAAGTTAATTTCTATTTTAATTTGTGATCCTAAAAATTGAGCACTTTCTTTTGAAAGATTTAAATTGGCTACTCGATTTGTGTAATTTTTATGTTTCAGCATTTATTTATGGGCTTGCTTACAAGTACAGTTTATTTTATTATTTTACTGCTATTTGTGTAGTATTGCATTTTTATTTATTATTGTCCTTTTACTCAAAAACTGATTTTTATTTGAAATTACAATGCATTTTATTCAATAATATGTTACATGAATGGCATTTTGAATTGCGGGTCACCTTCAAGAGCACATTTCAATGCCTCGATTACAAAAATAATTAATCTAAAATTAATTTTAAACGAAATGATACAAAATGTTTAAAACTGTTTAATACAATCTATAAATAATCTACTAAAAATTTTACCAGTGCTGTTGACTAGTGCATCAATCAACCAACTACCAAGAAAATAATTGGACCTCAATGCAAGCGAATTCAAAAGCATGAAAAAAATCGTAAGGCTTTAAGACATTAATTTCAGCACTAAATACATTTACCTGTATGGTTTTAACTAAATACTTTTTAGCAGGCTGAAACTCTTCCACACTTATTGACCCAGACTTTTTCTCCTTGTTTTTACAGTTGTACAGGAATCTCAAAAACAGACTATGAATTCTAATTAATTTTTGAAAGTTATTACTTAAGGAAAGAATTTGGGTGATGAAGTCACTGTCCGAAGAAAGTACTAACTTGTTTGTATGTAACTGTTTATGTTCAGCTGAATATAGTTTCTTTTCGAAGGAGTCCATTTTGATCTCACTGGAAGAAAAGTTATTATTCGTTTCTTCTATAAGTATCGTTAGACCAGTCCACCAAAGGTTAAGATTCTTGAGGTCGGAAGGATCAGCATTACGAGAAATGATGTCAGCAGTATTTTCAGTCGACGAAATGTGTCTCCACTGATGAGTTTCTGTCAACGATTGTATTTTGGAGACTCTGTTTCTCTCAAAGGGTTTTAGCTGATGGAGAGGTGAATTTATCCAAGCTAGGGCAATAGTCGAATCGGAGAATAAAATTACCTCTTCGATATTCATTTTCAATGACAAAAGAACCTTTTCGATAAGTTTAACTAGCAGCAAGCATGCATATAACTCCAAACGAGATACTGATATTGTTTTCAGAGGATCTACTCTAGATTTGCTGGCAAGAAGTTTGGAGATTGGAGTGCTACCTTTTTCAAGACATTGAAGGTAGACTACTGCACCGTAAGCGTGAGTAGAAGCATCTGAAAAGCCAAGAAGATCAATTCTTTCAGGTTGCGAATTTAAGATGTACCTGGCAATTTTAATTTTTTCTATGTCTTTCAAGTTGTAAACAAATCGATACCAATCACTAGCAAATTGTTCTGGAAGTGGGTCATCCCAGTTTACTTTTTCTAACCAAAGCCTTTGAAGAAATATTTTTGCCTTACAGATAACAGGGCCTAGGAGTCCCAGTGGGTCAAAGAGTTTGGGTATGGTGGACAAAACATCTCGCTTGGTATAGACAGTTTGTTCTTTTACGGCGACTTTGAAGATAAATTGGTCTTCATTTGATTTTCAAGCCATTCCCAAAGTTTTGATTGTGGAGTCTTCCTTTTGTTTAAACGAGATTTCTGAATTTTCGTTTTTAAGATCTAAAAGTTCTCTTGCGTTCGAATTCCATTTATGGAGAACCATGCCGCAGGTGTTGAATAAATTAATCAGTTGATCCTTTAATACTATAGCGGTTCCCAAGTCTTGGGATCCGGTATCTGAAAGGACAACTTCAGATGCTAATGGGAAGTTTTTAACTTCGTCCATGGCCAGCTGCCTTAAGACTCTTGTTGCGAGAAAAGGTGCACACTTAGTTCCGTAAGTGACAGTTTTCAGTCTATAAGCAACAAGTTCTTCCTCCTCTTGTGTTTTCCAGAGGATTCTGAGTAAGTTTCTTTGGGAAGGATCAATAAGAATTTGGCGAAACATTTGACGAATATCTGCAATTAAAACGATTTGGTGTTTTCGAAAGCTTAACATTGTATTAAAGTCGTCTTCATTAATTTCTCCAGAGAGCAACACATCATTTAAGCTTTCACCAGTTGTTGGCGACGAAACGTTGAAAACTACCCTAAGTTTGGTAGAGGTACTGTCTGGTTTAATCGCGCCATGATGGGACATGTAATAATTTATTGTGGATAAATTTTCATTATTAATTTTTTCCATATGGTCTAAATTTTTATATTCTTCTAAAAATTATTATAAAGTTTCTGCATAGTTGAATTTTTGCTAAGCTTCCTAACATTTTGATCTAACCTTTTCTCTGCTACCTTTCTCGAATCACCTAAGGAATTTAAGTCTTCTACAATTAAAGGCATTTGTACGATGTATCTATCCATTTTTATAACGACAATGTGTTTTTTGGAAATGGATTTCACATATTTCTGCTTCTTTGTTTAATGGGCGTTTGGCAGACAAATCTTCGATTTCCCAAAATTTTTGTAAAGTATTTTCAATATTTTCTCTTTGGGAAATTAAACCGCAAAATTGTTCGGAATTATTCGATGCGACGGTTCCACTTGCTATGTACCCAAATACTGAATTTTGAAATAAGAACTTTGAAGAAGAGTGAATTTTTCCATCTTTAATTATTTTGTAAAACAGTTCAACTCCTATAAGCATATCTATTTTCCCTGGTTTATCAAAGTTAGGATCCGCTAATTCCGAACGTTTGGGTATATTTAATTGCCCAATATCAAGAACATTTGATGGCACGAAATCTGTTATTTTTGGAACAATCAACAAATCTATTAAAGTTGAAAAGGATGAATTTCCATTACAAATCATAGTGCTAGCTATCCACTTTACATTTGTTGTTGCTCCGCTTAAACCGCTTATTGGAACATTTATTTTTCTCCTACTTAAACCCAATTCTGAAGTGAACTGCGACGCCAAAATATTTGATTGGGATCCGCAGTCGAGGAGAACTCTTCCTTGGACATAACTGCTTTTACTAGGAGAATACACCCAAACAACAGCTGTTGCAAGAAGCGCAGCATTTTTTATTTTATTTGCTGACGAAAGTGTATGCAAGGTTGATTCTCCTCCCACGGAAGGGGTCGAAAGGTCAGGAGTCACTGGATGCGAAGGGGACGGTGTCTCGCCCGTCTGCCATGTTGGCGTCATATCTGCATTTGGCGCAATTCTAATATTTTGATTTCGACATAAATGACGATTATGTCTACCTTGACAAAAGGGGCAGGAATATTTTGATTTGCAATCAGAAAGTTTATGGGAATTATACAGACAATTTAGGCAAAGTTTATGCTTCTTACTTAAATCAAATCTTTGTAAAGGGGTCATTTCGAGAAAAGCAGAACAATTATAAATGGCATGATCACCTTTGCACAACACACATATATTTTTACTTGTTGATTTCAGCATAAAGTTTTTATTTTTACCATAGCTTGTTATTTTCACTCTTGTTTGTTGATGAGTTCCATTTATATTTTCTAGAACTTGTGAACGTTTTCGCAGGAACTCAATAAACTTATCCCAATTAGGCAATTCATTAGTTGTTAAAAATATTTCATATTGCTTTCGAGTTTCTTTATCAATTTTTTGAATGACGACATTAATTAGAATTTGGTGTGTACTAGTTCATTTGCTTCTAATTCAAGAAGTTTCAAACCTCTTAAACTTTTATTTATTGTATCCACATGATTTCTCAAGTCTTAAGAGGATTCCAAATAAATCTTTTCAATATTTAATATATTCAAAATATGATTGCTAACAATTAAGCGTTTATTTTCATATCAATCAATTAATACTTTCATCAAAGAATTAAAGTCATCTTCCTGAGTTTCGACCAGCTTAGCATCTCCTTTCAACACTGATCTCAAATAAAACAATTGTTGAGTTTCATTTAAGGTGGAATTATTAGTTATTAAACTATCAAATTGTGCTTTAAAATTACTCCAATTATCAATATTTCCATTGAAGCTTACATCATCAGGTAAGCTTACATCAGGCAGTTTTAGAAAAACCTCATTAGGTATTCTACTTTTATGCATTTGAACATTGTCAGCAGTTTTCAACTGGAATAATATTTTTTGAAAGCTTACCTTTAAATATTCCAAGTCATCTTCCATCTTTTCGAATTCAGCGTCGTTATCCGCTATTTGTTCATCTTCGGTAATATCGTAGTTGTTGCATCTAATATGACAACACATTTAAAGAATTAATCAGGTTCTCCGAATCTACCCGATTCTCTTTTGGATCTAAAGTGAAAGTCTCTCAGTAATACAGCCCATCTTGGCAAAAACGATACTTTATTAAAACATTAAATATTATATTATATAAAACTAATAAAAAACAAGAACAACAATCACTATTCCAGCATAGCTACACACAACTGCATTAACGCCCACAATCCGGGCCTTTAAAGGAAACTGGCAGAAGACTGCGCATGCTCCAGACTCCCATGCTATGGCGCAGGTTTTTGCATCCAACAGTAGTAATCCAATTTTAAACATTCTATTTTTGCACATAATTCTAATACACTGTCCAATTTGCTCTGTATCATAAAAATGTCATTGTTTGACGCTTGGTCATTCAAATACAGTTGTAGTTTATTTATTTTCGTTTGAAAGTTTGTCAACCGAAGGTTGCATTTCCGTTTTAATTGAGTCAACTGTTCGTCGTCTGAAGAGACCGACATACTTTTTTTTCTTCGAAAAGAAATTCAAGATTTTTCGACAGACAAACAAGTCCGGCGCGACTGGACCAATATTATGTTTGGTCCGTTTGATTAATGGACTGTAATTACGAAACGACAATTGATTTAGACGAATACTATGGTTTTTTAGTGATTTATTGAAGATGATTGCCCCGAATGGAGACATCTGACGAACACGAATGAAAGGCAGAAGCCAATCTGAAAAAAAACATTCTTACAGAATAACCGCCAAACTGGCGTTGGGGTTTCAGTTAAACACAAATCTTTGCAAAACAGGCGCCAACAAATGATTTGCTTAACTTCGAGTATACGACGGCACCTATAAATAAAAAAACCCATAAAATTCATTTATCTTAAAAATAGCGCATAAAAAATCTCGAATCCGCCGACATACGGGCCTTAAACAGCTGCTTGTTTGATAATCGTGTCTTGGATAGCCATCAAGAACATTTGATTTCGTAATTTATAGATACAATCATTTTTCGCCGCATATTATCGGTGTCATCTCTATGTGGAAGTATACAGGAAATGCAAAGGCTCCAGCTTTTTTCCCAACTCCAGCTTTTTTTAATTCCAGCTTTTCTTAAAAATTAATTTTAAAATTTACCATTGGTGATGGAATTTTCAAGGAAATTAACTGATACTTGTCAAAAGGCAGCCCTGAC
Source organism: Araneus ventricosus (assembly GCA_013235015.1). NCBI lineage: Eukaryota > Metazoa > Arthropoda > Arachnida > Araneae > Araneidae > Araneus > Araneus ventricosus. The sequence goes on from BGPR01025460.1 coordinate 7,963, forward strand.
TTCATTTTCATCACAAGAAGATCCTTAAACCTCCGTTAGGCGCTAAATTTTGTGACACAGTTACGCTTGCGGGGTACATATGTGCCCCATTTTCTCTTCCTTTTTTTCTACAAATATGTTTTACTGAGAAAAGATATATCGGCAGTAAATTAAAGAAGAAACATCCCAGGAATGCAAAAAAAGAGCAAACCTAATTTAGATTACTATTTTGAATATTTTTATAGATATTACCAAATTTCTATAAACAATCACAACATTTAATATATACTTCTTATAAATGATCATTACAGGCTTAATTAGGCCATATTTACCGTGTTTTTAATTAGTTTTGTCCTCATTTCTTCCAAAATATTTGCATCTATCTTTTTTACTCATTGACTTTGTTTTATTTTTGTCCTGTGCCTCTGATTCCTAACATAAGATTATCTGTTCCTTTTATTTCCATCTGAAGGCGGGCATTGGGTAGCTCTGCATAAAATTTGAAGTATAACGAGTATGAAACTGAAATGTTTGAAGGCATCAAGTCTTTTCATGTCTTTATCGATGTTATTAGGCTTGAAAAATACAAAAGCGGTAACAGTACACTTGTTTCGAAGATCGGAAAAAGAACCATAATCCATTGACAAGTATTTCTTGAGACATTATTTCTCCGGCATCGTTGATCTAGAATATCGCTCCTTTTGTCATGTAACAAAATGCAACAATTTTAGATTAATTGTTATCATCTGTCGTCAATAGAAACTCAAAAGTTCATGGTAAATAATTTTGCCACAAGCGGAGACAAATATTTAAGAATCTAATTCTCGCTTCTTATATGGTAAAAATTCTTTCAGAAGAGCTTGAGAAAGAGCTGTATAATTATTCTTATTTTGTTTCGCTCAATCAACAAATTATATGATTGAAATTCAATCATCTAAGTTTCCAAAATATTTGGATATTTCTTTTTCTGAATTTAATTATTTCCAAAGAGTAAAAAAGTGAATATGATGTCTGCCTTTTTTTACTCAAACTTGCTAATGATCAGCCTATAAAACCTCTTCTACATGATACTTACAACATTATCACTTGAAATAGCAGCTATAACAACTTGAACACAGAGATTTGTTAGCCCATAAATTATTTTTTTATTTATGTCAATAAGTAGGTTAAATTTGTAAAGGAAATGGAATGCAAATTTTGGTTCAATTTTAACGTCGTTTCCCCTGTTGACCAATAATTGAAAAGTTAAATTCTGATAATTGTTATCCCTCCTACCTGTTTCCAAATAGAAAACATTCATAGACCTAACAGATGACGCCGAAACCTGAAAATCAGAAGCAAATTGTACTAATTCGTTTATTTCCTTGTACATTCAAAAGATAACGACTTTTACTTTCGTTTACCAGCCCGGACATAAAAGACCAAGCTTTAAATAAAAGAAAGACGAAGACCAATCAAAAGGTTAAATTTCGTTTAAAAATGAAGTAATATATAGAAAAAGAATAAATTTAAAATAGAGGTATACCTCCCAAACACGTTCATTCACATCTACTGTTTATTTCTACTGCCTTTAATGTATAGTTATGTCGCGAAAATGAATGTAGGTGTGAATGATTCTAAAGAAATTTTGTTCAAGTAATACTTAGTTAATTATTTCGCAAGCAAAATGTCAGACACAAACAAGCGTTAAATAGAGAATTATTGCACTCTTTTCAATTGATGATTTAATTTTCTTTATTGCAAAACACCATTTTTCAACATGGCAGTGGTTAGTTCACAAAAAGAAACTTCTCGAATTGCACAAAATTATCATACGAACGTGGTATCTAAAAAGGAGAGTTAGAAAAGCAGTTTGGTTTTAATTTCTTTAATGAAATTTAAATATTCATCTGAAATATTTGAATCTGAAATGTCTCAATAGCATTCAAAATCATGTGCACCATGCATAAACTAAAATTCTTCAATCAGATCACTGCATTAATTCTGGCTTAAAAATATGAAGAGTAAAGAAAGTGCTACTAGAGATTTAAGTGTTAAATTGAAACTCATCTGATATGTAGCCGTGTAGGTACCACTTGCACGTTCGCATCTTGCTTCGCCATTATTTTCGAAACATATTATACATATAACAGCTTTAACGAGCAGTTTATTTTGAAACAACATAATATTCTTTGAAATGGCCATTTCAAATTGTAGGCGGCGCTTTCAACCTCAGTGTGCATTTGGTGCACCATGGAGAATTCTTTCTATTCGAAAACAGAGATTCAAAAGGATCTTCATTGTTAAATTTTTTCCAAATCACAATGAAATATTTATAAACCTTTTAAATAGTAGAAGGTTTGAATACAAATAATAACTCAAAAAGCAGAAATTTTTACACTCCCTATCTTAATGAACAACATCATGTTTAGTAATAACAAATTAAATGAAACCGAAATGAGAGACATTAGCTGGTTTTAAATTAGGGATTGTAGCTTTGAGAAACTTCTTTTGTAGTTCGTTTTTTTTCTGAGTTGAATAGCAATCACTGATAAGTCCATTAAACGTAATTGAATGTAATCCTGTTACAAAAGTTAAGATTATTTTTTGTATATGAATTAAAATCTCGCTTTAAAAATGATCGCAACAAGAGATTTCTTCAGTTACCTTTAGGATTTAAATAAATTGCATTGAATATCCTGAACGCAGGATGAAAATTTCAGAGAAGAGTTGTTTTTAAAAATTCACATATAAATAATAGTGTTTAAGATGCACCAGCATAAGAATGCAATTTTTTATCGCTTTAAAAAATAATAAATAAATAAATTAAACTTCTAAAATTTAATTTCAGATGTTCTGGAAGTTATCGCCTTAATCATTTTTTTGTAGATAAATTTTGTCCTCAAGGAATAAATAATACAAAATAAAATGTAATTTTAATTTTTTTTATCATGCATAAATATTTTTAATATTTCAATAGTTATTAAAATTTTAACTGTTAAATGATCTTAATGGGAAAAAGATTGTTTTATTTAAGTTAAAAGGAACTTGTTGTCGATTGATATCAAAGATGCAGGGGCAGTTCTCTAGGCTACATTTGACTCTTAGTCAGATTCAATACATTTGTTCTTTATAGTCCATTGCAATTAAAACTAAAAAATGTCAAATGTCGTTTTTTTTTAAAATATAACACAGGTCTGCGAAAGTTTACTTTTTGACTAGGGTTTAAATAAAATTTTGTAAATTATATGATATTTGTCATGCCGATTTTAAAAATATCAATTTCTCTGTAACATGTAATAATATTTTTACAATTAAGAAAGTTAAAAATTCTTATTTCTGTTATTAAAAATGATTTCGCATAAACAATTTAGAATATATTCATTATCACACTAAAATTTACTTAAAATTTACTGTAACTTGATCCTTATTTCCATTTTTGTGTTTTGGCTCTTTGAGTTTTTGCGTTTTGTATTTTTGCTCTTAATATTTCTTGTTTTGTGTTTTTAATGTTAATCTTTTTGTGTTTTTGCTCTTAATCTTTCTGTGCTTTGTGTGTTTGCTCTTTTTCCTTTTTTCTGAGTTCATAATTGTATGAACGATGATTTTTAAATTGTTCTACTCACCCCTTGGGGTTCTTTGCAAATTTCATTTTAATGTAGTTAATTTCTTTTTTTTATGTTTCACCTCTAGCCTGTGGAATGCCTTACACCCTCGTGGGTAGGCTGGGCAAGGGTGAGTTGTAAGTAAATGAATAACAAATCGCATGAATAATTAAATTAACTAATTGTAAACTAAACTTCACTACAACACCACTTCATTAAAAAATCATTCTGCTTTATAAACGTTTTATTGGTATTTGACAAAGAAAGTGCTTCATTTTTTTACATAAAACCGCACATAGATGGAGGTTGCTGGTGTATAGTTAATATATGAGCAATTCACTATCTGAATTTCGTCTACATGAATTTAAGTGGCTTTCCGCATGGCAATTTCGAAAACGATTGGAACTCCCCCCACTCGCGGAAGACAAATTTTCAAGCCTGCTTTGATTGGAATTGGAGAGGAGCATTACTTCTATTGAACGTTTTAGCTACTGAATGTTGGATTTCAAAACCATTATCAAATTAATTCTAACGTGTATCTTATTACTACTTTTCATTACCTCAAAATCTTATTGAATAACCACATTTTTTTTCATTCTGGTGACCTATGGAAAGAAATATTTACACTTGTCATTTTTTATAACTGTGCTGTGGATAAGCCAGATTCTACTTTTTACTTCTTTCCTTAGTCATTTTAAAGTTAATTATCAGTTATTGCTCGTAAAATTACATTTACGAATGGAAATCCCGAAGAAAAAATCAAACTAGTTCTCGATGGTTTAATAAATGAGATAATTCCTGTGACATATTATGATTTTTGCGATTGTGTTTGTGGGATAAATCGAAATATTTCCCAAAAGTTCTGTATTTTTATTTTTATAAGTTATATTTCTTGTTTTTCTCTTTCGATTTTTTAAATTCATCATTCTGCATATTTCTTCAGGAGATATCTTACCGCCTCCTGACGTCGTCTATCCGACACAAACATAAAAATCAAATGAGAAATGTAAAACATTTTTTTCCTAACGCTTTTGCATTTGTTTAATCTTCATAAACGAGTTTCTTCTAAACAGCATCTAAATGTTTTCAAATCAGCATAGGAATTAGAACACAAAAATATTTGTGCCAGTAACAACTTATATTTGAAATCATTTTTCAATACTTGTTAAACATTCACCAGCTTACACGCAGTAAAGCTAAAGTCCGACTTCTATATATATAATTAAAAGATTTGTAGAACATATTTATAAATACAAATTTCGATTCATAGATAATGGCATGAACTATAATACATGCTAAAATTTTTCATCGTTTTCTTACTAAAAGCAATTATACATTGTTGATTTATTTTTAAAATTGAAGAAGTCTTATATGAATAAGACCATCAAAGAAATTACTTAAAAAATGCTCTATGTAATTAGAAAATTTCCTTACAGTGTCCCAAAAAATTGCGTGCTCCTATACATTCTTATATAGTATTTTCTAATATCTGGTTGAACAATGTCCTGTTGAAGCCGATTTAAAATTATATTTAGTTTTATTCAAAGACGAAAAAATGATTTCAAGATCGTTGAGGATAAAACGCAAGCCATGTTGGACAGTTTGGTGTGCTTCCGTAACTTGTTATCAAGATGGTTTTTCCATTAATTAATCACCTTTGTCATCATCACTTTGGGTTCATCTTGACCAAAGTAGTCGTCGAGTCTTTTCTGATCGGTGGAGTAATCAAACACAATTAAGTTCTCGGCCATGTGTAAAACATTTTCGAGTTCTATACGTCATTTATTCGCCCCAAAGAAACGAGCTTTTCCCAAGCGTCTATTCTACACATTGGCTAACGTGCTTTTACATAATCGAGGATTTATTTTTCGGTCAGCTACCACAGACCTTGCTACATTCGATATACTTGTGATTTAACTATTCTGTAACCATTATACTACTCTGTGTAATATTGTCTTCAAGAGATTGATAGTTAAATTACCTGTTAATACGAAACACTTGTTTGATGATTTGATCTCGACGTTTTCACGAAAAATTTACGGCGCAGTACCGATGTGCGGGCTTTGAGAAAATGTAACAATTTCCTTTAATGCTGAAACTATCACTGGAAAAATAAGTAAAATGCAAAAGATTTTAGAGAAAGTATGTTCATGCAATACCTAGCAAAAGGTCATTCATAAGCAAATTGTCAATTTTTCGAACAGCCTTAAATCGGACTATAATAATAAGAATCAGCATTAGTACGGTAGAATAATTGTGCTCTTTTCAATTGACGAACTTTCATGCATTTTGTGCAATGCAGTTTCCTGCGAAACATCATTTTGTAACATGATAGTTAAAAGTTTAGGAAAGTAAATTGCACGAAAGTTTCATTTCAATCAATTTATTATTCTTAAAATTTTAATCTCAAATACGCGAACCTGAAATGTTTCAACATTATTTAAAATCATTTGCATCTTTCGATAATTATAATTCTGTGTTCAAGTCACTCCGTTATTCTGGCTAAAAATATTCAGAAGTTAAGAATCTTCTATAATATTTTTTGGTTGGAAATCATTAGCCTATTTAAGCTCTTTTAACGCGATGAAGGTACAAATAGAATATTTGCATCTTTCTTCTCCATAATTTTTGAAACATATACATGCAGTAGTATCGCAGCATATAGTATATTTTGACACATAATAGTACACAAGAAATGGCCATTTCAAAGCGTAGAAGACTATTTCATAAAATGTCAATCTGGGTGTGTATTTGGCGGAGCGTGTATTGCTATTCGAAAAGAGAAATTCATGAAACTTTATTATAAAATGACTACCAAGGACAATAAAATATTTTGCAAGCCTTTTGATTAGTAGAAAAAGTCTAAATACAATAAACGCTCAAACACTCGTCTTTATAAAGAACAACAAAGTTTTTTAAAAATGAAATAAATTAAGCCGTAATGAAATATACTATAAGTTTTTAATTTTGGGGCTATATTTCAAACTTTGAGAAATTTAATTTGCTGTTCTGTTTGTTTCTGGGTTGAAGAGCAGTTACTGATAAGTCAAGCAAACTTTACTGAATGTAATCCTGCTATAAGAACAATAAAAAATTTCATTTATTAATCAAAATTTTGTTTAAAATCCTCTGAACGCCAATTATTTTCAACCTTTAGCTATCTTGTTATAAAACTTAGCTTTTAAAGTAAATTAATCGAACATTTCTGTATTTAATTATATATATGAAATCTTAAGAATATTTTATCCATGATTGTTTAAGAAAATATAAATACGAGCTAACTGCTTTTGAACTGAACATGAAAAAAAAAATACGTTTGCGCCGCTCTGAGGGTTAAAAAATTATCTCAAATAGAGTTTCTTCAGTAACCCTTAGGATTTAAATCTATTGCATTTTATATTAAGAACTCTGAATGATAGTTTCAAAAAGAAGTAATATTTCAAATTCAAATATAAAAAATAGCGTTTACAATTGAACAGTACCAGAATGCAGATATTTTTTAATTTTTCAACAAAAACCAAATTAAAAGTTCTAAGATTCGGTTTTGTTGATTCTGAAGAAATGGCCTTCAGAAATTTTGAGGCGTTAAATTTTTTTCGAAGAATAAAGAAATAAAAGAAAGATGTTAATTACTTGTTTAATTATTCACAGAAGTTCTCAAGGTTCATGCAAAGATTTTCCTTTCTAACATTTTGAAGATGTTATACTGTTAAGAGTTCTTAATGAAAATATAATATTTTAACCGACATATCCCGCTAGCTCACAGGAAGATAAATGGACGGTTAAAATAAAGATGGATCATAGTTAAATTAAATTAAATTTATTTTTCTCACATTTTCCCCATAAAATAAATCTGGATGTAATACGATTACATAAACTCTGACAAGTTACATTATTCAACTCGTTACTCATGGCAAGACCTCATTTTTCTGATATAAAAAGTATCATATTAAAATGACCGCAATTTCGATATGGTACAGCATGAAATCCTGCATCAAAATAAAAATTTGAGCGTATTAAGATCAACCTCTTCGAAAGTCAGTTCCTTAAATTGGACAGTCACCATCAACTCAATCCATTCTGATCCAATCCATTTAGAGGGCTTCTTAGAAGACCGGTTCGTTTTGAGCTGATAAATTTTGGTGGGATATTTATAGGTCAGATTGTGCCAAATGAAAAAAACATCATTTTATCCCGATGATTTCAGCTACTGCGCCTCTTCATATTTTATGTGAAAGGCTGGCTCCCATTAGTCCACCATCGAACAGACACTGATGAGAACTTCGACAAGTACTGGAGGTTTAACTCACGGAATGGAGATTACCTATAAGCAAATTTGCTAAATGAGCTGCGCCTATGCCTACAATTATGGAAGAATACGAACAGGTGAAGAACTTTTGTGACGTATCATTTCGCACCACTGAACAACATGTGGATGCAAGGTTATCCAAAGTTACCCGAGATAACAATGATTGCATGAAATTTGAAGATTGGTTAATTTGCCACAATCCATTCCCTTCTGTGTAGCATGTAATTTTACTGACTACAGGAGTGGTTGGGGATGAAAAAATAAAATGTCATCTGTCAAACCGAACTGCACATTCAAGCTTTGAAAGCATTGTTGGGAATAATTTCAGTTAAGTAAAATTCTCCCGGATAAACAGAGTTGTACCGATGCGAGGTTTTATCAGTAGTGTAAAGCTTCATGAGGAATTGGTGATAAAGGATCCGCCTATTAATTGGAGGCACGGCCATTTTTTATCTTTGTTTCCTGATCTAATTCCAACAAGAAAGAAATCAAAGTGACTAGTTTTGTGTGTATAAGTTGGCGGCGTTGCGGTCTTTCATCAAACTCTGTAATGAGACTTCTGGTACTTCTTCTCTGTGTATTATCTCTTACGGAAGAGTTATCTCTTTTGTTTGCATACATTAAAAACCTCGACTTTATTTGCCTTTCATTTTGACATCCTCTTTGAAGATTCCATTCACTTAGCATTACACCGGAAATAGGAATGTAAGAGGTTTTTAATGTAAATAAACAAAACAGAAAACTCGTCCTATTAAGATGGCATATAAATTTTTCTCCAATTTTAACATCGCTTCCTCTGTTGTCCAATAATTGAAATGTGTAATTCTGATAATTGTTTTTCCCTACCTGTTTCCAAATTGTATACATTCATAGAGATAACAGATGGCGCTGGAACCTCAAAATCAGAAGTAATAGAACCGAATCTACATCCTATTCCTTCAGAAGGTAACAACTTCTTTTTTATGTTTCGTTTACCAGCCCGGACATAAAAGACCAAGCTTTAAATTAAAGAAACATTTAAGCTTCAGAAGAGTTCATTATATTCCCAAGTGAAAAAATTTGTATATAAAAAAACATGGAATTAAAATAGTGGTAAAGATCTCAAAGCACGTTCATTCACTTTTAATGTATATTCTTTGTAAGATCATGATCTGAATTAAGTGCAGGGCAGAAAATGCTATTGATAACATACAGGTAAAATCACATTTTCGTCGAGTTTTAATATAAAAAAATGCTCCGTCATGTTGAAGAGCCTAACAGGATTCTCTCAGCAAATCCAAAACTGGAATCAACTGATGCTCTTATATTTGCTGCTATTCCTTATAGTTCAACTCTTTCATCAAAAGAAAAAGAACGTTTGACCATGAAATCAAAAACCACTCCAAGTCATTACTGATCCTACACCTTGATGACTACACGAAATACTTTTTGGTTCACTTTTTAAATCATACCAGTAACATTTATATCCGTTGTTTGCATCTATATAGCACTTTTTCTCGTGAAATAATATGGTTGAAAAACTTTTATCGCAAAAACACAATTTGCTTAATCCAGTTCTGCTGTGCTATTTTTTGGTGTTGTTTCAAATTTAGCCTCTTCAATTTTTTCTTGAAAATTGTTATTTTAGAACCTCTTATTCTTCTGTGAATGGTGTTTATAGATACTTCAATTGATGAAAATGTCTAATTTTCCCTGGATACTATAGGTAGAAGGACATGTTTTTTTGTCTACCAGACCTTCTTTTATTATATAGGCTGTTTTTTGTAAACTGACACTAATCAAAGCCATCTGTAGTTCGATCTTTTAGCTGAAATGCCCCCTCCCCTCAAATTTGGTAGGGGACCAGCAACATCGTAGGAAAAAAATTACAGTAAAAAAGATTAGTTCCGAATGGTGTCGATAGGAAAAATGCGGCGCTGTTGTAGTCTACACAACTGAGAGTTAGACAAATGGATAAGAAAAAAAACATTAGAAAGGCGCATTTTGGGTCTGCGCCGTAGTTTTTCCGTAAAAACGTCGAGATAAAATCAGAAAACGAGTGTCTCGTATTAATAGGTAGTTTAATTATCAATCTCTTTCATACAATACTTACACAGCAAGTGCAGAACGAAGTGAAAATTGAACACATGTAGTGTTTGGAGCAATGATGTGGGGTTAGTAAATACCCCACACTTGATGAAATAATAAATTTGAATGTAAGCAAAAAGTATATATAACAGTATGATTTGAGCAATTTCTTAATAAAGTATCTAAACCGGGTGTAACAACACATAAGCATACTCATTCACAAGAAATTAATATTTAAAGATAAGCAATAGAAACTTCAATACAAAAAAAAATCCTTTATTACGAGTTACGAGAATAATAACTGGTTGCATTGTTTAGAGAAGGATACAAACGTAACATATAAGAGCATTTAAATAATAACTAATTTCCCTAAATAAAGGCTGCAGAAAAAATTAATTTTGGAAATGAAATTTTCCGATCACATATTTCACCAAGATTTTGGTGAAAAAATTTTACAAGAAATTTTAGTCATAGAAAGAAAATGCTTCTACTTGTATCAAGAGGTCTGTGATTGTTTAAATTTCATATACTCTTTCTTACTAAATTTGCTTTCATGGCCAATAACCATAAATTAAAATAACTGTCTGAAACAAAACCTCTTAAAGAAAATTTTACTTTTTAATAAAACATTATTTTCTGCAGAGTTGGAACTACCCTTGCTCTGCCCTCAAAGAGTTACTTTCATATTCAAACCATATATTAATAATAATATAAGGTATGTAAGGTCATATCTAATGACAACAGTAATTTATGTTTACCAATTCCAGCTCGGAAAGTATTAAACACAAACTAATGATGGTATTAGTTCAAAATTAAATATTTATATACGTGGTATATTGGTGTTAAAATATTGGTAATAGTTTTATAATCGAGTTTATGCACACGTAAATTTTGTTTTTATCTAAACTATTTTCGGAAATTGATAACGTGTGTGAATAACTATAAGGTAAATCTGTTCAAGCAATACTTATTAACTTATTTCGGAAGAAAATTATGAGTCTATGTCTAACACTATAATACTAGCTTTCTTTTCAATTGATGAATGTTCATGTATTGAAAATTTAATAAAAGATATAGCACCAGTATGTCAAAATGTATCATGTTGACATGAAATCCTAATTGGGGAATCAGAAATATTTTAATCTGAAATGTCTCAGCGTCATTCCAAATTATATGCAAGTCTCATATACGATATTTCTGCATTCAGTCACTCAAATAAAATCACGAGTTGAGAAAGGTATTAAAAATTTAAGTATTGAATTTCAAACCAAAAGAGAGATTTCGAGAACAGAAATTCAACATACTTCATTGTAAAATGTTTGTCAATAAAATATTTTACAATCCTTTTAAATGGGAAAAAATGAATTAATAGAAATAATAACTCAGAAAACAGAATTCATAACAAAACTGCTCTTCAACGAAATACATCCATGATTTGGTAAAAAAAATAAATGAAATCGAAAAAAGGGACATTAACGGTTCTTAGGGTATTGGCTGTATTTCAACCATTGTAAAATTTCTTTTTCAGTTCTCTTTTGTTTCTGAGTTGAAGAGCTGTAACTGTTAAGTCCAGTAAACGTTATTGAATGTATTGCTGTGAAGAAAATTAAAAAGTTTTATTTTGTGTTTATGAATCAAAATATTGCTTTAAAAATTATCGCAGATATAGGTTTCTTCAGTTACCCTTAAGAAACCATAGTGAACATTTCAGAGATAACTGCTATATCAAATTCAAATATATAAAATAGCGTTTACTCTTTAACAGTACGCGACTGCAGATATTTTATAGCTTTAAAATAAAAACAAAATTAAAATATTTCTTAAATTGAGTTTCGAATCTTCTAGAAGAAATCGTGCGAAAATTCTTTTGCATATAATTTTTGTAGGGTGAGAATAAATATATTAAAATAAAATACATTTAAATTTCTTAAATAATCAGAAAAGTTATCTAAAGTTAATACAAAGATTTTCCATTCTATTATTTCTAAATTTTTAAACGCTTTTAATTTCTTAATAAAAATTTGATACTGTGCTCTACCACTATTTTAATTCAACCGTTTTTTATATATAATATTTTCTATTTTACACATCAATCCTTGATGAAGTCAAAAGTTTCTTTGATTTAAAGCTTGGTCTTTTATTTCCGAGCTGGTAAAGGAAAGCTAAAATTGATGTTGTTATATCTTCCACAGAGAATGCCTGTCAGAGGTCTCACTTTCCAATTTGATCTGCGCCCCTACACTTTGACTGAGAAAACTATTAATACTTTTTGAAACGGAAAATTCCGAAGTCGGGGTCATATTGTGTACGTATGCATACGATGAATGTCTTTATAAGAACACATAGGTTTAATAAGTGTTCCTGACTTTTATGAAAGACAATTTGCATTAATAAATAAATTGGAAACATTTATTTTCGCTTTAATAAATAAAGTACTGAAGTTTTGTTTTATTTCGTGAAATTGTAGTAGACTTTTAAACTCCTCTTCTTTATGGAATAATACTGAGAGTCCATGCAATATAGACTGTCAATTTTTGTGTTTTTATATATTTATTGCTGGATAATATGACATAGAATTAAAAATAAAGCCGAAAATCGATCCTTTGACTCTTACTGTCCAAATATTCATTGTTAACTGTTATAATAATTTACAAGCTATAATTCTTTTATCGTTAAAATTAATCATATTGGTATTCTATGTCAATAGAAATATCGCTGTATATTACAAATTATGTATGTAATAATATATGTGTGACTATATTGCAGATATTAGAGTAAAGTTTTCTAACATTTTTAGATTATTTTGATTTTGAGGAGTTATTTTGCGATATGAAATTTAGAAGTATGAAAATTGTTATTTGTGCTCAAAAATGCAAAGTACTGTATTCTGTGTACTGTATTCTTTTACTGTACTGTACTGTAAAAGTGTATTCTATGTTAAAAAAGGGCTCTTCTGAAATACAATTGAATGAGGAACGGTTAAGAATCTCTGTAGTCTGGTTACGCATTTATTGCATTTTAAGTTCTTGTTTTTATTAATATTTTTATAAATGTGAATAAAATTTATTATTTTCCAAAAAAAATTTTACTATTCATGCTCATTTCTATTAATTAAATAAAGAAAGTTCATGTAATAAACATATTATGTAATACTATATTTTAAGGATATCAAAATATTTTGATCTGTTAATTGATACATGTTGGCATAAGAAAGTTACTTGTAAATGACTTTCTTAGATTTCTAGATACTAATTATTGATTAGAAACCCTCTTGGTTGAATATTTCTTCACTAATATTTTTGCATGTCAGTGAGGTGGTGCCTTTTATAAAAAATAATTGGTTAGTTTTATATAAATGGAAGTGTATTAGAAATTTGGTTGTTCTTTCAGGAACTGAGTTGTTGAAGCTGGTCTGCCTATAAGATGGCTCCTGAAGAATGATTTAAATCCTCGATTACGTCCGCGTTGAATATTCTTCAATAAAATATATTATGAATTTAATATTAACCCTCTGAGTGGTTCGCTCTTCTTTCTAAAGCGATTCGAAAAGCGAGCGGCTGCAGAACCTTTATCTATTTTAAAAGTGTCTTCCTCCCAACAGAAGATTTTCCCAAAAGCGCAGCAGATCAAGTCTCTTCCCCCCTCTGAACTGTGGACAGTCAGCAACCCCCTTGGAGGGGCGGACTAACCGCAAGAATCCGCTCTATTCAGTTTGGAACCTATTCAAACTAGGTTTTACTGCTTTCGGAGATAACACCTGTCGTGTGACAAAATTACACTTTATGTCTTCGAGAGCCCTCTTTCTGCATATTGCCTGTGTCCATGACAAGAATAAACACCGTTAGACTAGACAAATGCCAAACCGTTGGGCCAAAAAATTGAAGGCTATATTACTTATTTTTCATGTCGTGAGTTTCTAAAAATATGAACATAATTGAAGTTGCATGAAAGTTGATATTCTTTAGATGTCTGTGACTTCAATTTATTTGATGTTTATTAATAGTTGTATTTTAAATATTGTCTGTACTTCATATTATTAGTTGTCTTTTTTATATTCCTGATGGCACTATAAAACTTTTCATATTGTTTCTTGATTTAGTATTCGGCAAAAAGTAAAATATTTAGAGCCGATCACAAATAGAAACGGAGCTTAACTGGCGTAATCCGTTTTGTATGCACATAAACATTTATTATATAGATAGTCACATAATAATCTATATTCCAAAATAGCCAGTAATAATTAATACACATGAAGGATTATAAATAACCTTCTTAACCCCTGAATAATGTTTTAAATAAAACAATATACTTCAAGCCTTTTGTACTGAAACTAGTTATATATGCTTTTTAAGAGGGCGAATTAATAATCCTCAAACTAAAGATTACATTTAGAAAACCAATGCACTAAATGTCGGA
>BGPR01025462.1:0-21547 GCA_013235015.1 Araneus ventricosus
CACTTCTCTGCTTTCAAACGTTGCCAAAAAATATTATCAAATTATATCATCACGATTGCAATAAATAATCAGATGCATCGTGGCTTCCAAACTATATCACGCGCATGATATTCCACTGACGTAATTTACTAATTTTTATTAAAAAACTGAAATTAATTTAAAATATATGATTGATATAATTTAAAATTTCTCGGGAACTATAGATCATAGCGAGATAAATTTTATATCAATCGATAGAAAATTTTATTTCACTATTTTAGAGCTATTAAATTTGAAATTAGAACAACAATTACTCTTTTGAATTTAAAATTACTGAAATTTAGGTTCTCTAACAGTGAAATAATGCTGTTTAACCAGGAATGGAGCTAGAGTTTGCCCGACTGGGGGACACGCTCTCCCCTGCTGCACGGGGAGAGTGTATTAAGAAATTGATTCAGATTTTCTTGCCAGGATTATTATTTACTCAACTACTAGCAGATCACGGCGTGCCGTGGAATCAGGACTTCAACAAACAGAAAAAAAAAAAAAAAAGCGCCTCACAATGAACTGAAAAAGTTCACAGAAAACAAAACAAAAGATACACATTATTGATTTTTTCCGCATATTTTTCTTCGCGATAATGACATTTCAACTGTAGAAAAGCAATACAGAGTACGTTAATCCGAAACAATATTAAAAAATTGCAACGTGAAAATGATTATTATACAGCAAGTAGAATATAAAATCGAATCCTAAAATAATAATCGAAGTCATTCAATTGTAGGTTATGACGTCACCCTGCCCCGTCAGCCAATGAAATTGCCCGTAACGTTCCGGAGAGGTGTCGCGGGAGCAAGCCTGGCTAGAGGAAAAATATCTTTCAACTGACCAGGAAAAAATTAATTTAGAAAAAACGGGAAAAGATATTTTAACCCTTCTTATTTTAAATCCGACAGAACCGTTGCAGTTATAAGCTGAAAAAAATTGAAAATAATAGTGTATCAACTACAGTTGAATACCCCGTACAAAAATTTTCCCCGACGGGGGTGCCTGTCCCCCCCGGTGCCTCCTCTGGCGCCACCCCTGTGTTTAACGTCTCGCAGTGCTACGGCGCAAGTTTTACTGTTGATGACGTCAGAGCGTTACCGAGACACAGATCTGGGATATTATATTAGTAATTCTATAACTTCCTTCTCATTGAACACGAAATCTTTGATGCGATTCTAAACCGCACATGAAATGAAAGTATCAATTGGAAATGGTGAAAAATAAATAAACCCAAGCAAAAAAAAAAAAAAACTTAGTCTAAAAAATAATCAAATGCTAATCTGTGATCCGCATAATCTGCAGCTTTGTGACGGAGATAAAGATATCATTCCCTTCTTAATATTTTTCATGCTTACAAACAAATAATTCGTTGCTGAAAATCCCATACTACCATCAAAGCTATATTTCCCTTCTTGTTTTCCTCTTGTGCAGTGTTAATTGGATATCGGCACGATTTTCATATTCAAATCGTGGTTACAAGTTGGAAATAGAGAATTTCATTTGCAATTACATTATCGAATTCCCGATAATGGTTTGAAAAATAAATTAAGATATTATTTAAACTAGTAGTTCTGCTAACTGTAGACCTCACGTCCTCCTATAATAAGGTCTCCCCTAAACTTTCTCTTATACTCCTAACACATGTGTAGAAAAAATAAGCTAAAAGGCAATAAAACGAACAAGCGTCCCTAATGCAGTGGAGGGAAAAAGCTTGGGAATCGGAAGCTTCTAGGCGAAAGGTGTGAGTAGGAGCGGAAAGGATTGGGCGCAAGTGAATCGCGCAATTACGGACTCGCGTCATTGTGTGATGAGAAAAGACAAATAGGCGATTTGAACAACTTTTTTTCGACCGATTGAAACGAAAATTGGGCACAGATCTACAATTAATGTTAGCAGGCCTCATACCAATTTTTATGTATCAAAACCGTAGGGTTTACGAGTTATAATGTTTAGAATTATGCGATTATACAGACGAAAAGACAGTCAACCCTTTCACGCATTTGGCCCAAAATTGGATGCGGACATACATTCCTGATGATAAAACTGTGTACCAAATTTTATCTATCTAGCTATTCAAGTTTTTGAGTTATAGCGTTCACATGAACGCGGACAGACAGACTTCCCGTAGACGGAGTTTGTCCAAAATTTGATAGAAACCTACAAATTATGCCGAAACTACAAGATTTCGTCCCTCTATCTCTAACCATTTTTGAGTTGTCGTGTTCACAGACAAACATAATTCTAAAATTATGTTTTTCGGACTCAGGGAGGTTTCTAACTCTCTATGTGTAAAAATCACATACCGAATTTCATCCCCATAGCTCTAATAGTTTTCGAGTTATCGTGTTCCCAGACAGACATAATTCCAAAATTGTGTTTTTCTGATTCAGGAAGGTCTACTTCGACTTCTCCACAAAGAAGAATGGACCCCGGTTACAGCGTCGTGCAAAAGACCACATCAAGCATTAAATTTGGAGTGTCTCGTTCATGTTCAACTGAAATGTTTCGGTTTTCAGAGTTCCATATCCTAACGTTATGGCTATGAATCTTTCCAGACACACGGTAGGTACTCACATGGAGCAACATTTGAAGGTACTGAAAAAATACCTGTTAGATTTCTTCAATTTTTTGCCTCAAACTGCATTCATTTCACCTTTTGGTATTTCTGTTATTAATGCTTAGAATAATAAAGATCTTTCTCGGACACCCTGTACACTTTATTTTCGCCGCAGCATGCCCCCTAACTCGGGACTGTAAAAGTTCCCTGTCAGTTGAATGGGAAATGATTTATTGAAAAGAAAGACGACATCAAAATACGTACACTGAATGCAAAGTTTCTTGATTATAAAATATAAATTAAATGCTACTGATAAAAATACATAAACAGAACTCTCTAAGCATAAAATGACATGGAAACATAATTAATTGAGATGGTATGAAACAGTAGTAAATTATGTTACTGCACCGAGCACTTCAGAAACTAAACTAAATACCATCAAAACTTAAGCATAGGAACTCAACGACAGAGAGAAATATGTAAAAGCTCTCAGTTAACTCTCATTTCCTCTTCTTGAGGATGTAGGGGTCTATTCTGGTACCCCGGGTTGGGTTGGGAGACGTCACTTTTCCCGTTGTTAACGTGCGGAGAAAAGACGTCTCCAACCCCAACCGGGGGGACCAGAATAGACCCGTAAGTGTGACATGTGGAACCAGCGGGAGTGTTTTCCCCTAAACTTTCTCGTATACTTCCCCAAAAAGGTGCCGTTTCCCCTTCCCCCGCGTGGCTAAAAAAATTCGAACCTATTTTTACCTAGAATCCAATGACTATCAGAAGGTTTTTCATTATAGTGATTGAAAAATCTCTAGGCAAAGAATGAAACTCAAAGAGATGCGTAACTATTTTCCTCTCTTACCGGCTCAAGGACAAACTGACGTAATTCGCTACTCCGTAATGAAATTCCTCTCCGTTCTTCCAGTACTCATGCGCGTGGAGATAACGGATTCTCTTCGAAAGTAAATTATACGGACCGACAGACAGTCAACTCTTCGACGGATTTGGCCCAAAATTTTATACGGACCTACATTCATGATGATAAAACTGTGTATAAAATTTTATCCATCTGGCTTTTCAAGTTCTTGAGTTATAGCGTTCGCATGACCTCGAACATACAGACAGACAGACTTCCCTTTGACGGATTTTGTCTAAAATTTGATATAATTCTAAAATTGTGTTTTTCGGACTCAGAGAGGTCTGAAACGTGGAGATTCGTCAAAATCTCGAGTTCGAATTTTTTGACGATTACAATACTTTCTCTTTGTATACTTCGTATACGAGAAAGTAAAAAACGGAAACCCATAATGTAAGCTGTCCTTTCCTTAGCTTCGCATGATGATCGAAATTAAAAACGAATTAAATTATAGGAGTAAATAAAGTAAAGTATGACTCAAGTAGTAAATTTCAAGTATTCTTGTAACGTAGATAGACTTTGCTGCAGTGATTTTGTAAACAGAGATTTTGCTGTGTTTTTGTGTATAGAGATTTTGCTTTCTCAAAAAAGGTAAATTGCTTGAAGTTAGAAGCAGAGGGTAGTCATCGGAACAAAGACCTGTCTATTTTACTGTGTGTTTAAATGTGTGAATTGTGTTCAACTGAGTGCGAAATTGAACATGAATATTTTAAGATGATTCTCTGGATGAAAAATTTAAGAACTTAATACTAACACAAGTATATAATGATTAATAAGTACATTGTTTATTAACAATGATAGAACTTCTAGTGTTAAGTTAAACGCATTGTTACTAAACATTAATCCAACTGTTAGTATAACAAAGGAATATGAAACTGTAACAATTACTTTAAATATTAATCTGATTGGTCGAAATTCAGAGAACACCAATTTTTACAATTACAGACGCCATTTTGAGTGAAATCGTCTTCAGTTGTTAGCGTGTTTTCGTAAAGCGACTTAGTTTCGATATTTATATTGGGATATTTTGAATAAAATACTTAGATTTTTGATATTTTTGATTACTTAATTGTTTGTTTTCTCAGTTATAAACTTAACGATGGCTTGTTTTGTGTTTTCTTTCGATCTCTTTGCATGTGAACCGATGGACTGGCAGAGCTGCAGCTGCGAGGAAGCCATGGACTGGGAGTCGACTGATTACGTAGAAGAAATGGAGTGGGAGAAAGTCCCTCTTCCTCCACAGGTTACTGCTCCTTTAACTTTAAACTCAGAGCAGGAAAACAAGGAAAATGTTCCTAAACCGAAGGCTAGTTCTGACAGGAAAGTTAAGAAAGCTTTGCGCAGATTGTAGCGCCAAAAATATATAGCTATGACACAATTATTAGTATTATCGCTCGAATAGCTAACGTTTTACAAAAACTTCAATATAATCAGTTGTAAAGATTATTGATGCTTCAAATGCTTGTCGTGTTAGAAATTCATTGAAACAAAAGCATGTGTAGTATTCTTATGATTTAAACTCTGCATTTCCAATATTAAGGTAAACTCTGATTTAAATGTTATCTATCAAAATAATTTGGCTATGTTGCGTGTGACTTGCCTTCTAGAAATCTACACGATTTCTTAAGCTTCAGAAAACACCTTGCAAAGTATTTCATGATATCAATAATACTCCAAGGTTTCAAAATCAAACTCATGTTTTATTCTTTGAGACATAATAAACATACAAAAACAATTGCCAAATTCTAAAAGATACAATCACTCCCATGCGTCTGCTTATTTTATTCGCAATTTTAAACGATGGTATTTACCGCACATCGTGCTTTTCAATAATTTGTTTCATTATATAACGAAGTTGGTTTTGCTTAACAATTAAACACTTAGTACAATTTATAAGTATTTACAAACACCTTACGTCAGTTAAATATTTCTTTTGATATTTTCATTTGGTTTATATAGTCTTCTTAAATTTTTCTTCTCACATTTCTGTTGGGACGATAGCAGAATTTGTCAATTTTAAATGCTTGTGTAAAATGATATTTAGCCTTTCTTTTAGTACTTTTGTAGCTTTAATAGAAATGACAATAAAGCATATTCCCTTCTTATCAAGTTCTGATTCCAGCTGCCCCAAAGCATGCCATGTCGACCCATCCCCAAAAAGCAAGTTGGCTGTTGTCATGAACGCGTTACCAGTTTCACGATTGGGCGGAGCTGCTATATAGTATTTTACATTTCTCCCCCTTTCTTTTTCCTGCAGTATTTCATATGGATAATCACAAATAAAATAACTTCAAATGAAATCATATTCTTTTCTCACTTTGGATAAAATAGAAAGCTGCTTTGAAAGCAAATATCTTTCAATATCTTTTTTTCTAAAGAAATCATGAGTATTTCTAAGCTGAAGATATCTAAATTCGTTGCAAGAGCTTAAAACTGTAAAAAAATGCCGACAAGGCTCAATTTGAGTTGTAATGCATTAATTTAATTAAAATATTAAATAATTTAATTGAAATCTGATACGACAATAACACAACCGAATTCAAATGATCAAAAGTTGGGTATTTTTCTTGTGGATGGTCAACAACTGTGGCAACTATTGTATTGTTTATCCTTGAAAATGGGGTAGTTCTTGATTTCGTAGTTCATTTACGATTTCATTATCATCTCAATTTAGATGGTAATGACATGGCTACATTTTGTCTAACATTTACGCTTGGCGAGATCTGCTGTCCAGCCAATATGCCTAAAGGTATGACTTTTGCGAACTATAAAGTATATGATATTATTACTTGGTTCACTTCCACACATTTTGGCGACTGACTTGCTAACTGAAAAGCTAGCAATCATTTCACGACAGCATCTAAACTTGGCAAATTCTGCCAGCGTACGAACGGGAAGGTAACATAAACAATTAAACAGGTTAGGGTTGAAATCTAGATGTTGGTACACACTCTTAAAACGCTGCCAAATTGCTAACGCAAGACGTTGACTGCGGCATTTGACTGGCGCCAAGTCGCCAAAACTAAATGCAGGTAAAACTTGTATTAGCTTTGGCAACATTTTAAGAATGTGTACCAACTTCTAGATTTCAACCCAGATTAGATATACCAAAATATATGAAAATAACGAGAGAATTACTTAAAAGTTATTTACAGATTCTTCTAAATCGAATTATGAGCTTACTGTAATCTCAACTTTGATTCCGGATGAACAAACAATAATTGAAGAGACCAAAATGGCGAAACTCGATTGCTAAATAACATCTGAATTACGATTTATCATTTTATTGGAATTGCAACGCTTAAATCATAAGAATAATATGAAAGTATTTTTTTTTGTTTCAAGACTCATTTGCAGCATAAATTTAGTTTAGTGAATTGTAAATACGATAAATTTTAGATGTATACTAATTTTCTCCGCCGTTGTCAGTCTGAAATAGTGAATTTATTGAACATTAACAAATCCCATTAATTTCTGAAGAATTAAGATATAAAGTTTATTTAAATTAATGCCAATTTCCTTTACGTTTAGTAAACTCGCGGCGTTATAAATATATTTTCATGAATATTCAATCGTTCATGTAGTAGCGTAATCAAACCATTGTGAGACATTCTTCCTGCGCACAGCTTTCTTTTCTAAAATAAGTAAACAGAATTCCATGAGATAGGAAAAATGATGAAATAAAAGCGATCTGGAATGCACATTTATTAAATATTAAGAAATAAATCTTGTATAAACTTTTTAAAAATTAATATTTAACTTTAATCATGTCTCTTTCAATAGTGTACGCTGCATAGCTTAAATGTGTCGTGTAGCTGCAAAAGTGGCCATCTCAAAATAAGAACTGTTTTGAGAAAAGTGGATTTTCTGTCATATCTAGTCAAAATGAAATTTAAAAAATAAACTGTATGGTATTCGAAGCATTTAGGCAAGGTGCTCTAGTATGCAATTTATAATATTGAGATATTAAGAGGGTCAAATAGATTTATAATCTTCCAGAAAAGGGCATTTTTGAAAAGTGGAGATGGCCACTTTTGTAGCTACACGACAGAAATTTTAGTAAATGCGGATTCCTTCACAGATATTGTAAATAATTAATTTTAAAAGTTCTCAATACCATTAAACATCATCATTATTGGAAAGACACAGGTTAATAGCAAAGAATTGCAAATAATTCCTTTAATGTGATATTTCTTAAATAATTCTTAATAATAGGATATTCCTTAGAACATTCAGAAACACAAAAGACCGTTTGATGCCTGTCATTTTAAGAATCATTCATATGCAGCATTAGAGAAAGGTTAATGTGGATGACAGATCAATAGAAAAAACATTCTTTTCCCTTTTAAACTTGAAAATTCTTGCTAGGAAAAGGAGCTCTGTGACTAAAGATGCTTTTTAAAAAAATTCATTGTTAAAGAATTCGTACAAAGAACATTAATAAAAAAAAAGATCATTTGGGAAAGGGAATGTGATGGATGATTTTTTGAAAGTGAGAACTTTCAGAGTTAACACGATAGCACAGCCTTGCATTAAAAAAAAACCTTAGAATCCTCATGAACTTTCAAATTTTCTTGTCAGATCTTTTACCGTTGCTCTAGAAGACTTAGATCGGATTTTGAGTGTTGAGGAGCACTTCCGAAGAAATAGCGTTGCATTTTCTCAACATAAAAACCAATTTTTAACAATAAAATTCTGTCTTCGGTTGATTATGACGTCATGGTGGATTATGGCATTTTGAAAAAGAGTGAAAGTAATGTTAAACAATTTCCTTTTATGTCCTCTTTCAGTGCACGCTTTCGGAGCGATATCTTGTGTAGCTCTGAGAAGCAAATTCAGTTCAAAGTTGCAGGTAAATTAAAACTCACAATGTGTATGATAGAAATTTGATAGAATTGCGTCAAAGGTCGTTTCAAAATTTCTGCTTAGCATGGAGGGATAGAAACAATCTCTTGAAATGAAAAACAGCTGAAACCATAATTAAAATAAAATAGTTTATCATGTATAGAACTTTTACAGAAAATAAACAGTAGAATTTCCTAGCAAACAAAATAAATACATGCGTTAAAATTCTGGAAGGAGGAAAGAAAAATGAGAGCAAATATCTTGAGAATATCACTTCACTAATCGCAAATTAAGCTTCTAGATTTACATAAAAAGTGAATTAATCATAAGATTCATATCCAGCTGTAAAGAAGAGATAAAGTGGTCATTAAATCAATAGAAAGTCGCTCTTAATTTTTCTCTATTAAACGAAGATTATATGTATGTTACCGCTAAAGTTCAGAAATCAGTTATTCAACAGATTATTTAGGTAATGTGCAGATTAACTAGGGTGATCCGTTAAAGTGCCGAAAATTGTTTCATTTCTCAAATTACCTAGGTAATATGCAAATTACCTAGATAATCTGCACATTACATACTAGGTACTCGTTAAAATGAAAATAAGATCTTTGCTGAACAACAGCAACGTTTCTGTACGCTTAAATTAACATAATGTTATTTATTTATTTTTCTATATCTAAAGAATCAAGTTAATACAATCAAACAATCAACAAATTAGTTGATAGAATCAATCATCAATCAATTAAAAAACCATAATAGAAAGAATCGAACGTGGAGTTAGAGGGGGAAGGTGTAGGGAAAGGAAATGAGAGAAATAGGCGAAACCAAACTAAAAGTGGAGGGAGAGGGGGAAGGTGTAGAGAAAAGAAATGAGAGAAGCAAACTTTTGAACTTTAACGATACGGAAGCCATTAATGTGCACATTACCTAGATAAAATGCGGAAAACTCTTGATTCCGCACGTTAACGGAGCAAATCAGTTAATCTGCAGATTATCTAGGTAATGTGCACATTAACGGCTTTCGAGCTTTAGCGGTAACATGTATATTATTATTCAGCGTGTACATTCTTTTCAGTTGAATAGACTAAAAGACATTTATACGTTAAGTACAAATATTTATTTCAACTTGTTTCTGTGTAATGTCTGAAAATATGTTTGCTTGATTTTAATCACAAATAGCATTGGTCGTTCATATTCGATTGCGCATGGAAACGGTGTTCGCGTCATTATTCGCTTGTAGAATCCTTTCGTTAAAAATTCTAATCTTTGCATATTCTGATCTAATGCATACGCACAGAAGCGAAAACGGAATTGTAGATGAAAGAAATGGCTGAAATGGTGCCATAACAAAGAATAAAAGTAAACGGAAACAATAACCTCAGATTCAGAATAAAATGACATTTAATCACCTCAGATTAGCACATTATTACATTGGATCATTCAAATATGTATCCCGATGAACGAAGGTACGATTACAGAAAACTTTTACTTAATGTTTTTTAAAATTAAAACTTTCAATTACGAGGAGTTCAAATATTTCTATTTCTGTCTAGGAGATGATCATTTTTATGAAAAAGTTTCAGCATTTCGTAATGAAACTAAGCAAATATGTATGAGAAAAATTAAGGGTAACATCCTTTCAGAGTCATTTAACTTCTTTAGCTCCTTTATTGATTGACTAATTACAAATTTTCTCACAAAACGAAATAAATCCTCAAAGTAGATAATTTATAAATATCATAGCATTATCATATATTTTCAGGACAAATAAAAGTAAACATATACTCTATTGCAGATTATTACCAATTATAACATTAAGCACCAAACAAACCCAAACAGAAACTTCAAAAAAATTTATTTGGTAGGCTTTCGAATTTCTAGGCTGAATTCATAATTGGAAGATTTGCAGCGCAAATGAGTAGTATCTTCCAAAGACGCAATGCTATTAAGAACTATAGTACTACCTCACTTTCCCTATTTTGTGACTTGAACGAAAGTGGCAGCGCTGGGCCACTCCCACTCACCAGCGTACCCCTGAAGCCCCACCAATGACCGAGCGCCGAAGCTCTTCGAACTGTAGGTGGAGTGCTCTGCTGGGAAAGCGGCTCTCCGCCTGGGCTGGTTGCACGTAGCTCTCCTGATTTCCCCGCGCCTCTCACGAATGTGAGCCAGTTTCTCCTCAAAGTCCTTCCAGGGAGGCACTTAGCACACTCCGACTATCCTTGGCCTCATTTCTTATCAAATTGTTTGTTGAAGGGTCAAGTATTATAAATTCCACATTTCGGCATTCTACTCGCAACTTCAAATAGTATTATTCGTGACGTATTTAGCTAAGTTTGCAGGAGTGCTCTAAGTTTTTGTTGTGGACGCGTTGATCCACTCCCCTACCATTAACGCTCTACAAATTTGTTTATCGATTACCAGAATTTGCGACAGATGATGGAACCCGTTTTTCAGGAGTGTGCGAGGGAAGTCCTCCCGACCTCCCGGGACTGTTCAGAAGCGTAGTCATCGGCATGTAGGGGGAGAGCCCTTGAGGGACTTTGGTAGCCGACCTCCTCGTGGTGTCCCTCGCGCAACGCTGTTGTTTGAACTTCGACAGCGGCAGACAGGCTACTCATATTTCGTAAAAAAAAAGTTGTTAAAAAAAGCATGTTTTATTACTGAGGTAGTTTGAGGTACTGATAAAATTCAGATACGGAAAACCTCGGCACCTTTGCGCATGCGCCAGGCGGAGTTGATTTCACCAAAATAGGAATGAATGAAGAATGGAGTTGGAAATGTTTGCATTTTACTTAGCAGTATATAGAAACATTTCATTTTCATTTATTGATTTGCTGCGAAGACTAATGAAGGGTGAAGTGAAAAATGGAGGGACGTCATTAGCATTTTGCTCAGCAGTATATAGAAACATTTGATTTCCATTCATTGATTTGTTGTAAAGACTAACTGAAAAAAAGACTAGCTAAAAAAACCCGCCTAATCAGGCGAAGGTCACGGCCAAACAAAGAACTCGGGAAAAGCGTCCATCTTACTCACTGCCTGTCACCCCTTTCCGTGGC
Source organism: Araneus ventricosus (assembly GCA_013235015.1). Classification (NCBI taxonomy): domain Eukaryota; kingdom Metazoa; phylum Arthropoda; class Arachnida; order Araneae; family Araneidae; genus Araneus; species Araneus ventricosus. Next base: position 11,402 of record BGPR01025462.1, read on the forward strand.
AAAATTGTCCAAAAGTGCTAGTCTCGGGTTTTTGAAACGAGCAGTACTAATATAAATACTCAAATCAAATTGGAATTTTTAACCCTTAAAGCCGATTTTTTAAAAATTGATTTCAAAATGGTTTTTGACTTGCACCCGAAAGTGTTATCATTTGTATTGCGCCTGACCGAAGGTTAAAAGATGCCTTTTGCAATCTTCTAAACGAATCCTTCAGAGATATCGATAGGTTTATTTCAGCACCCGAGTTATATTTGATTACAATAGAATTTAATCTGCTAAATCTCAATAATTTAGTCTTAAATAAAAATTGTTTTATTTATGGAAGGATCTTAACCCTCAAATGCCCAATTTTTTAAAAATCGATTTAAAAATGTTTTTCGGCTTTCATTTCTTGAATAAAACATGGGAAAAGTACTTTATAAAAACTGTTTTGTTTCAAGCGTGGTTTATGGCTAAAATGGCTTGTTACCAACTGACTTTGATTGGGCTTTATTTCAGAAAAACAAACAAACAAAACATAAGAAAGTCGCAGTTCGGATCCGAGCCGTAGATCTTTCGTGAAAACGTCGGGATAAAATCAAAAAACAAGTATTTCGTATTAATATGTAATTTAATTATTAATCTCTTTAATACAATATTTACACAGAGTAGTATAATGGTTACAGAATAGATAAATCACAAGTTTATCGCATGTAGAAAGGGTCTGTGGTAGCTTGTGATTTATTTATTCTATAACCATTATACAACTTTCTGAAAAGAATTTCGGAAAATCCATGAAAATATCGATTTTCCAATTTTGAGTGGAAAATTATCCTTGAACCTTTGACTTAATAACCTGAAACTTTCAAAGCAATCAGGCAAATATTTAGTGAGATATGAAGTCATTTTGTCTAACACGTTATCAGGTGCCACGCCCACTTCCAATGTTTAAATCGTGCATATTTTATGTGCAAGTTGCAGAGCCACCTAATTTTTCCCATGAAAGCAAATAAAGATAGTTGTTTCAAACAGTAACAGTTTATTCTTTGTTTGTTTACTGTTTTACTGCTTTCGCTTCTTATTATTTATTAAGCACATTTGAATCACCATCATCATGACTGCTTTCGCATCTCTTTTTGTTTGAATTTCTCACTGTTAATAAAATGGTTTTAAATTTTTTCTTTGTTACAATAGATATTTGATAAATAATACTGCAGATCATTTATTAAATATTTTGACTAATAAAAGTTGAAAAAAGTGAAAATTTTCTAATTTTTTTGAAATTTTTCTAATTATCCCTATATATGATGATGCTCATTAATAATTATGGTAATAATATATGTTAATAAAATTGATACCTTAGGACTTGCAAATGTCAAGTTATTTCACTGGAAAAAGACTAGTTTGATATAAGTTGTTTTTATTACAATTTTATTGTGTTGAAATCTTTAAAGCTGTTTTTTCTCAGTTTGCTTTTTCCTAAAATTGTGTCTGCTACAAAATACTAAAAGTCAATTTCTTTTTATTCTAATCATTTGAAATTTCTTCTGTTCACTCATAATTGCATGCTTAATGGAATTTCGGATGGATTTGTAAAAGTTTTGATTAGAATTTTTTTTAAATGTACAAAGTAAAAAATTCTGATATTTTCCAAAAATTTTCACAATTTTTTTTTCTCAGAAATTAGTATAGATAGGAAAAATCCGATCCTTAAAGTACATTCAGAGGTCCCTTTCAAAAAAAGTTTGGGAAAAAAATATTAAAAATTGTATGAGAAGAAGCATTTAAAAAATGTTTATTTTTAAAAAAAAATTAAAATTTTTAAATTTGTAACTTTTGAAAACGAAAAATATTTCAGAAATTTAAGTTTCTCCACAGTTTACATCTATCTACTATAATATTAAATAAATTTGATAAAAAAAAATTTTCGACAATTTTGATCAAATTTAGCCTTTTTTTAAAATGCTTCTTCTCATACAATTTTTAATATTTTCCCCAAATTTTTTTGAAAAGGACCTCTAAATGTACTTAACAGAAATAGGTATCGGATTTTTGATATATACATTAGTTTCTGAGGAAGAAAATTTTGTTCAAAATTTTGTGAAAATTTTTGGAAAATATCGAAATTTTTCACTTTGTACATTTAAAAAAAATTCTAATCAAAATTTTTACATTTAAAAAATTTTCTAATCAAATTTTTACAAATCTATCCCTAATTGTATTAAGCATGCATTTGTGAATGAACAGAAAAAAGTTCAAGTAATTAGAATAAAATGGGATTGACTTTTATCATTTTGCAGCAGACACAATTTTGGAAAAAACTGAGAAAAACAGCTTTGAAGATTTCAACACAATAAAATTGTAATAAAAACAACTTATATCAATCTAGTTTTTTTCAAAACAATAAACTGACATTTGTAAATCCTAAGGAATCAATTTTGTTAATATATATTATTAACATAATTATTAATGAGCATCATCATATATAGTTATAATTTTAAAAAATTTGAAAAAATAGAAAAATATCACTTTTTTCACATTTTTTAGTCAAAATATTTAATAAATGATTACAGTTCTATTTATCAAATATCTATTATTATACAGTAAAAATTTTAAACCATTTTATTGAAATTTTAGTGACAGTGAGAAATTCAAATAAAAAGAGAAACGAAAGCAGTGATGATACAAATGTGCTTAATAAATAAGAAGTGAAAGCAGTAAAACTGTAAACAAATAAAGAATAAACTGTAGCGGTTTGTATTGAAACAACTGTCTTGATTTGCTTTTATAGGAAAAATTAGGTGGCTTTACAACTTGCACATGAAATGTGCATGATTTAAACATTGGAAGTGGGAGTGGCACCTGATAACTTGTTAAACAAAATAACTTCATATCTCACTAAATATTTGTCTGATTGCTTTGAAACTTTCAGATTATTAAGTCAAAGGTTCAAGGATCATTTTCCACTCAAAATTGGAAAATCGATATTTTCATGGATTTTCCAAAATTATTAGGGTGCCAAGCCCCCTTCATTGACTATTTAGATAAAACGTAAAACAAGACGTCTTCTGAATTATAATTGCTTAAGGTATCCGACTACGTTCGGAGGCCTTTTTTTTAAATATTGATATTTGAAGCAATATTTTGTATTTGTATATGACATTTATGTTAAAACTTAATAAATCATAGAAAAAAGTTAAATGAATTAAATATATTTTTTAAAATTTGAAAAAACTTAGATTTTTTTGCACTAAATTTGACCTTTTTTCAAACACCCTTGTTCAAAAAGAAATGGTCAGAATGATAAATCCTTTAGCATATATAATCCTTCAACTATTGGCTAGGTCCTGAAGCAAAAGTTTTGCAATGTATCTAAAAACATGTAAATTATAAGAGTTTTAGTGTGAAATCATGAATTTCTAAAGAATTTTGGCCTTTTTTTCAAACCTTAAAAGATACATAACTTTTTAATGGAGCATTACTTCACTTATATTTAGGTTCATTACCTAGACACTATAATAAATAATATGTATGCCAAATTTGAGACGGATATTTTAAGTTGAATTTTAGTTATCGTGTTTGAAAAATTCAAATTTTGCAAAAAATCACATTTCGAGAAAAATGAGTTTAAAGTTTATGTTTTTAATTTACAATGAGAAGAAAAAAGAATTTTTCTTCAATACTCCCCAGTTTTGTAGGATAGGCCTTAGTTTTTGCCAGCTTAGCACATTTTTAAAAATTTTCTGATTGGAATTTATTTTTAGTCGTTTTCTTGAGCCTTATGTGCCATTATCGTTTTCTGTCATTCAGCCGCCATCGATAGATATGAATATTGTTTTTCAGTCAAATAACTTTATAATGCCTATTAGTTGATCTAGAGATACTTTTAGTGATTGATATTGATCATAATTACAATTTATGTACTTTTCCTACGTTTATTATCAAAAATTACATCATTAACGGAGAATCAAGATACTGCAATGATTCAAAATTACCTAAATTTGCAACAATGTCATAGAAAACAAAGAAATTCACACTGAAAATCTTTCAAAATAATACCTGGTATATGTAAAATAGTATAAAACAAAAATAAACAATAAAATTTAAAAATCTAAAGTAAAAACAATGAAAAATTCTTCTTTATCGTATTATTTACCACTCCATTTTCAACTGTCAAGTTCTACTAAAATGTCTCTAATTTCACTTCTGATCATCATATATGTCAAATAAAAACTGTTTTGAAAACTAAAAATAATAGGCTTTCAGATAAGACATTAAAAAAAAATTATGATTTTCGGTCAAAAATGGGTTTTCGAACGTATGCGGATGAGAAAGAAACTAAGAATAAGTCCTGAAAGTTATTTCCACAGAAAGGATTAGAATTCAGTATCTAGATACTATACAGCAGTGGTTCCGAACCTTTTTGGTTGTGCGGACCACCTGTTGTGTAAAAATTATTTTGAGGCCCACTAACTAAATATACAAGTAAAAATATACAAAGTCATATATATATATATATGAATGTTTTTTCTAAAAAAATAACTTTTTAATTTTAAGCTTTATTACTTACTGAAAACTTTACTAATTACAGACATATTACACGTATAGGTCAGTAATTAGTAAAGTTTACTGTAAAAAAATTAAACATATATTGTTTTATAAAGCAAAAAACGAATGAAGGCTCTTGTAGTTCCACTGACCTCGACTCTTTACTAGCGTTCCTCGGCCCAATAACATGCTATCCACGGCCCACTTGTGGGCCGCGGCCCATAGGTTGGGAACCGCTGCTATACAGGATGTCCGCTCTAATCGTGGCCCAATTTAGAGATATACATCTATTTTCAATTGGAAAATGCTTTAAATGACGTAAATAATTATATTTTAAATTGTTTGAGTCAATAAGTTTAATGTTGAAAAAATTACGTAGTCTAATTGTTATACAATCCCCCGGTTATATCATTCATATTTAATCATTCATATTAATATTCTTGACAAACTAACATTTTAAACAAAAAAGTTCCATTATTCTGCGATTAAAACTGACCGAGTTATGAAGCTTTGAATATCAGTTTTTTTAGGAGATGGACCGTTTCAATGGCCGCCTAGTGGAAGATCCATAAATCAACGAGCGGCTCTTTCTCGAGGTGGCCGATGATTGGTTTAAAAACCAGTGGGAGTGGCCTCCCCTAAACTTTCTCGTATACTGCTCAAAAATTTGTCATTTCCCCTCCCCTTGCGTGGATAAAAAAATCGAACCTACTGCAATCCAGAATGCAACGAATATCAGAAGATTTTTCATTGCAGATTATAGTGATTGTAAAATATTTAAGTGAAGAATCACATTAAAAGAGATGCCTGTGTATTAAAACTTAGCAATATTTATTTTCCATCACACTCCAGCAAGATCCGCTATTATACGAGCGAGCGAAAACAAAACAGGAGATAAAACATATCTATCACAAACTCCGTCTCAAGGACAAAGTGACGTAATCCTCCCGCTTCGTACCAGAGATTGCTAAGTACGCATGCGCATGGAGATCAGTTTTGAAACGAATGCTTAACAAGTATGCGATTATACAGACCGACAGACAGTCAACCCGTTGACGGATTTGGCCCAAAATTTTATACGGACCTACATTCATGACGATAAAACTGTGTACCAAATTTTGTCCATTTAGCTATTCAAGTTTTTGAGTTATAGTGTTCGCATGATTTCGGACATACATTGATTGACGCTTCTATTGACGGATTTTGTCCAAAATTTGATAGAAACCTACATATTATGTGTAAAGACCACATACCAAATTTCATCCCCGTAGCTCTAATAGTTTGCGAGTTATCGTGTTCACAGACAGACAGACAAACACACAGACAGACAGACATGATTCCAAAATTGTATTTTTCGGACTCAGGGAGGTCTAAACGTGGCGATTCGTCAAAATCTCGAGTTCGAATTTTTTGACGATTACGATACTTTCTCTTTGTATACTTCGTATACGAGAAAGTAAAAATGTATGAAATATGTGAACCATGGCAAAATAAAGATCGTGTACAAGTTCCATGTTCTAACCTGTAAAATCATTCATGTTACTCAAGTTTTTATAGTTCTTTTATTTTTCCCGCCAGTGTATTTGTCTAATTTAAATTTTTCAAATTTATTAATTAATTTAGATTAATAAATAAATTAATTTAATAAATTAAATAAATTAATTTAATAAATTAAATTAATTAATTTAATTCATAAAAAATGCACAAGGTACATTTTCATTGCCCACTTCTGTAGTAGGAAGGAAAGGAAAGTGCCTCACATTTCCGCTTTTCTGCAACACGTACATTACAGATCTCTTGTTGTATTTCTCTTTTGTGTGGTTCTCAGAAATGTGAAATAAAAGGGAGATTTTAAAGCATGAAAATAAGCGTGAACATAAAAATCAAACATACAAAAAAAGGAATAAAACTAACGCAACGAATGTGTTTATGCAGCAAACCATTTTTGCCGTAAAGAATTCAAATAAATCTAGATTTTAAAAATTAGCCAACGGGAAATGCTTTGCTCTCGACTTTCTCGTGTACTTTTACATCACGTATTTCTCTATTTAGCTTCGTATGTAATGAAGAGAATTGAGTATCCATTTTGGAGTTTTTCCTTTTCATCGATCAGATTCAACATATACTGGTGTACAAAAGTTAAGGAACATTCCGTAAAATGCGAGAAATTTGAAATTAATACGAAAATTATTTTTCGAAATCAGTTCTGGAGAGTTGTGTAACATTCAATCGAGTATCATACACATTTTTCGGTGAAGATTCGGTCACGAGGGCAATTTGGGGGGGCCACCAGAAAGGGATGAAGGCGAGAAGGTAGTTTGAACCATCCTGTTTCAGAGAAAGCTGATAACGAGATGCAACTTTTATCAATGGTTATGGTTGGTGTGCATAATATTAACATGCATTTTCATAAACACAGCACAAATATTTGGGAAAATATAAAGATTTTCTTAAAAAATCCCAAATTTTTCCGCATGTTTTTTGCTTATAACATGCAGAGTTTTCATTCAAATTATACGAAATTTGCAGAGAACTCGACAATATGTTGCAGAAGTATTGTAATTTCAAGTAAATACGTTGAATATTAGAGGAAATATGAGTGTTTGAACTAAATAATTTTTTACTGCGCATGTGCGAGACGCAGCGGAAGTTTTCTTTCGTAACTTCAAAGCCAGATATGTAGAGCAAGTTTTTTTTTTTTTTTAAATCCAGTTGAATCCCATTAAAATTCAGGCGGATATCGGCATTTCAGTGAGGTGAATTTAAATTTCTCTCTGAGAGAAGCTAAATGATGAGGGTTCTTTCACAAACTGATATTTTTCAAATTTGAATCTTCGAACAGTAACATTGAATTTTAGCAAAATTGAATATCCTGAATACCCATGTGCACTTATAAATTAAATGCATTATTTAAATTGCATTTTCCCGAATACCATTTGAAGATAAACCAATAACACAAATTCCAGTACGGTACGGGTACATTCTGAAAAGGGAGCCAATTGTTGTTTCCATAATTTTAAATTAATCTCCGATATAAAAACATTAAAGAAACGCTCACTGGGACCTATCAAAGAATTTCATAGAATTTTATAGAAGATGTAAATGATCTAATCCAAAAACTTGATCTGTTAGCCCTTTCGACCCAACTTTTGCATGATTGAAATTTAACTATGAAAAGTAGATTAATTTAATGTTGACGTACTAAAAGAAGTACACTATAAGTTTAAAGTTTTTCACGTTTTCCGTTTCCTGGAAATCTCCTGGGACAATATTCTTAATTCTATAAATAATAGAAATATAAATTAAAAGGTAAAAAAATGATAAATAAGAAACAAAAGATTTAAACAAGAAAACGATAACAATACGCCTTTTTGCGTGCTCAACGCAACAGCATCAAGTGATTGCATCAACAAAAATCCCTTTTCGGCAAGCTTGAAGGCAAAGGTAGATTCCTTTACGTTAATGTTACAAAAGTAATGAAATATTACATATTGATAAATACAGACATAGCCAATGACTTTGTTGTTTCTACACATTGCAATATTTACGCTATGGTTCTGTTTTCATGGCATTTAATTTTTTTACTATATCAAGGTTTTATCATTTCATTTTTCATTCCAAAAAGTTATGATAGATTTTTCGGTCAGTACATTGGTCAATTTTTAAAAAATCTCAACACATAATCATTCAACAGGTAGGAGTCATAAAGAAATAAACAACTCAGCAGTGCAAATATCTCCTAGATAACATTAAGCCAGCCTGTCTGAAACAGTAGCAAGAAATTGACACTTGACACGGATGAAGAACTACTCTAGATTTAAAAAAAATCCCTTTTCGGCAACCTTGAAGGCAAAGGTAGATTCCTTTACGTTAATGTTACAAAAGTCATGAAATATTACATATTGATCAATACAGACATAGCCAATGACTTTATTGTTTCTACACATCGCAGTATTTACGCTGTGATTCTGTGTGTTTTCATGTCATTTGATTTTTTGCTATATCAAGGTTTTTTCATTCCATTTTTCATTCCAAAAAGTTATGATAGATTTATCGGTCAGTACATTGGCCAATTTTTTTATATCTCAACACATAATCATTCAACAGGTAGGAATCATAAAGAAATAAACATCTCAGCAGTGCAAATATCTCCTAGATAACATTAAGCCAGCCTATCTGAAACAGTAACAAGAAATTGACTCTTGGCACGAATGAAGAAGGACTCTAGATTTAAAAATTAATTTATTTAATCTAGGTTATAATATAATTGTGCGAACATTACTTTGTCATATGGTAAAACCACATGACATGGAAACACTTAAACACTACTAAAATGGGCTCATTTAGAGAGTTAAGACATAATAGTGGTTACTATTATCTCTTATCCCTGGTTACAGAGATAATAGTCACTAAATTCTTAACATATAAGAGAATAAAAATTATTAAACATTGTGAGTGGCAAATTCAATACGTGTTTTTAAAGCATAGGATATAAATGCAGCCAATTTGAACAGCGAATTTAAATCTCCATCGACGGTTAAAACCAAATACTCAGGCAGAAAATCCCAAACAATTTTAAAGTTAAGCAGATATTTTTCAATAGCAAAAAGGATAAAGGGAACTCTTATTTAATTACTCTTATTTTTGGCTACTTTATATTGATTTTATTAAACAAATCATGGTCCCGCCATGTTTAGTTAAATATCAAATTAAAGTATTCTGTCAAAAAAACCTATTATCAAATTAACTATTAAAATTATTTGATTAATTAAAATTAACTATCTACTTAATTAAAGTTAAAAAATTAATTATTACAAAACTCCACTAAAACCTTTATTATGGCTTATACTATATGCCAGCAATCTTTATCTTATAATTATCTAATAATTATATTAATTTAAATAAAAGTCACTGTGGCTATGTATGTATGTTCCACATCTCCTCCTAAACCACTGTACTGATTTCAATCAAACTTTTCAAACTTTTTATTTAAGAAAAGAGAAAGGTCACCTTCAACTTTTCAAAGCCTAAAAGATGCTTAAAATTTCACCTAATTAAAAATTAAGCAAGGCGTTTTTACGCAATGTCTTTCATTTCCATAAATATGTTTCTCTCATTTTAATATTTTTTTCAAAATCAATTTTAAACTGAATTCGTAACAATATTCTTGTTGATCAAAAATAATACGAAGAACTGTTTCCAGAAGGAAGAATGCTAAAAGAAAATTTTAAAAGTAGACGATTTAACAATTTATATCGGGACCAGCTATTGATTTATTTTCACGCTTTAAATTAATGAATAATTAAATAGTTAATTTAATTGTTTAAAAATATTCATTAAAACCTTTCATTGACTTTAGTAATTGTTAACAAAATTTGAAGTACCTATATAACAAATAATAATGTATGAAGAAAACGGATGTTTTTAAAAATCGACTGGTTCAATTGATATTCTCATTTTAATTGATGCGTTTTAGATCAGAAAAGGAATTTGTGTATTATAATATTTATACAATAGTAATTTTTACATTAAAAATATTAAACACGAAAACATTTTAATCCGGAGCAAAGCCAGGTATATCAATTAACAGTTATAATTAACAAAATTTAACAAAGATAT
>BGPR01025463.1:0-22316 GCA_013235015.1 Araneus ventricosus
TGGGTGTTTAAATAATTTCTCTAGCATCTTCATTAAAAATTCAAGATCAAATATAACCCGCTCCTGAATTTCTGTTTTAATTATTTCTGACGAAATTAAATCTAATCAATAAGAATATTAAGAAAAATAAACGTTTATTTCGGAGAAAAATAAAGAAAGAAAATAATTGTACAATTTATGAATTCACTCAAGGGAGTCAGAGATTTCTTAATTTTCGGCTTATTTCATTTTTTACCATTTAACGTATTGCCGGAAGCTTTTTGAAGGATCTAATTTGCATTCTGTTTGATACATCAATTAATATTATGAAAACAAACCATACTGGAACAATTTTTTCAAAAACATTAATTATTGTGATGTTGATGTTTGGGGATACGCAGAGAGTATAAAAGCCTGCTCAGTAAATAAATTTAAAATCTCTAGTATGAAAGTGTACTAACTTGAATATTTTAAAAATTCTATATTCGAATTTGCTGTGATCTTACGAAAACTGTTTCATTATTAATTATTTCTTAGTTACGGTTAAGTAATTCACTCATTTTATTTCTTCGTTCTAAATTTTAATTCTTAAATACCTGAAGGAAAACCTAAAATTTAAAAGACTTATTTTTAAGAAAATTGACTCAAAGATTAGGTAAAATTTATATTGGAGAAAAAATTAAAATCTTCTATACTGCTATATCTGTTTTATAAAAAGTTTTTTAATAGAAGATAACAAAATTTTGAAAATGTATTTCGAGGTATCTCCTTATCAAATGAATGGAATGTATGAGAAGAATATTTTGGTTTTGGCTTTTGTTTGTACGACTGACCTGACTTCAAGGTTTGTACGCAGAAGATGGTTCCCAATTAATGACACTTTTACTTTTGTGGAATAAGCAAAACTATTGAACTTTATACAAGAAGTGTTTTAATGCTCATAAAATGTTCCTGTAATATGTTGTAGACGTACAGCTAACTTTTGAAATGGAAAGTTAAAGCAGTTTTGATAAATTTTTGTTAGACAAATTAGAAGTCATTTGTATTCTTCTCCTGAAATTAGGGAGTAAAACGATTTGAAAAGGGAGATAATAATGAAATAAAACATTATAATACTTAACTATATTCTGTTCCTCAACAGTGATAGAAAATTTCAATATTCATTTGTGCTCAAATGATATGGAAATTACTAATTTATTTAAATGCAGACTTTATATATAACCGCGGTAACGTGCAGGGGTTATTGTAACCCATTTTTATCTCATATTGTATTCTGAGCTAGAGTTAACTCATACTAAATAATATAACATAACGCTTCGCAGAAAAGGGATTATGATAGTTCCAATTCAAGCTATATCCAACTGTCAGCCTAATAACAGTAACCTTAACCGCATGTGGGATCTCTATAACTCCTTACTGCCTTATATAATACATGTCATAACCCTGCAGCCGAAATCATCCTTTTCTATGTCTAATCCCCGAGGGACCATTACTTGCTAGAGCATGGGTTTATTCATTTTAGCTTAGATAACTAATGGACTTAGTTATGAAGTGCCCTTTATTTGTGTTTAATTAAAAGTTTTGAGGGAATATTTTGTATTGAAATGAATTAGCATCAAACTCTTGTAAATTTACTTTTCTTAGACAAACTCTACTTTTTCTTTAAATTCATGAAAAATTTGTAAATTCTGACTATAAATAATACGAATGCTCCTCTCTGGATACATAGATTTTCGTCTGGATATAGAGGAAAGTAGGGTAAGTGTGCACACCTAGTCGCTGTTAGCTCTTAGAAGGTAAAGAAAGTAAGATACATATTTCAAAATTTGACGCAATGTTCTTTATTTAACTCTGAATCAATAAATCTACGCTAAATGATTTTCCCTCTTATCATTTAAGGATGAAAAATAAAACAATAAAAGAAAAAAATTGTATACTCTCGGCCAAGTGACGGTAAGAGTACTCAACTTGGGGATTAAGAGTACGAATCGGATCTGGTCTAACAATAGTCACGTACTAATACATAGAAGGCTCTACAATCCTCGTGCCACCACTCTTTGCAGAGTCCACATTGAATCCAGCTTTCATGACAGGAATTCCAATATCTTTAGGACATAATTAAGGGGAGTTGGAACCCTAAGTCCATTAACCCTAAGCCTGTTACTTCGATGTACCTTTTCTGAAAATCTGTTACAGATTCATATTTGAAATTTTTTATACAAGTAAAGTACATCTTTCTCAGTATATCTAAATCATTATTTTTTTAAATTCAAGAAATACTTCTAAAAAAATTTTTTTGTCAAAACAAAAATAAATTCAATTTGCCATTTCGATGTACCTTTTCTCAAAATCTGTTAAAGAAACATATTTGAAACTTTTTATACAAGTAAAGTACACATTTTTATTATACTGAAATGAGCTTTTTTTAAAAAAATCTCAGAACTATTTTTTACAATTTTTTTGTGTCAAAATATGGTAAAATTTCACTATATTTAATTAAATATTTTGTAAATTTAAAAAAAATTAAAAAATAACCAAAGCTAATTTCAGTATAATAAATAAGGTGTACTTTACTTCTACAGAAAATTTCAAACTTGTGTCTATAACAGATTTTAAGAAAAGGTACATCGAAGTGGCCAATTTAACATTTATTGTTTAGACACAAAAAAAATTTGTAAAAAATATATTTTTTAATTTAAAAAAAAATCTTTTTAATATAATTAGAAAGATGTACTTTACTTGTATAAAAAATTTCAAACATAAATATACAACACATTTTGATAAAAGGTACATCGAAGTAACAGGGTTAGGGTTAACTGAGTTAGGGTTCCAACTCCCCTTGAGATAGCATCATCAACAGAAACCAAAGGATGAGCCAGTTGATGGTTGTTTGTCGTCATAACAAAAAGTCAATCCTTTATTTACGTTTCGTTTCTTTATTTCTTGTTTTAAAATTACATTCTAACTACCCTTCCGTCATTTTTAAGGACGTTCTGTATTTTCTTTTTTATCGTTTTTATTTTCTTCCAAAAAGGCTTTAAAAGGTGACGATGTCGTGATATCTGACATAAACGTAGCTCTTCTATTTTTCTCCTACATGTCATCTCTCTGTTTTTGCTTTGGAAACAGTAAGATTACACTAATTCTAACCTTCCAATTAATTATATTTTTCTAATTAATTGTACTGCAGCCTTTTTGGAGGCCTAATTATCGCTGAAATGAAGACAAAGCGCAGGAAGATAAAAGAAAGTATATGTATTAGCCTACAGTTTTCAATTCTTTCTCAGATAGCACTCATTGATCACCAATTCTAGAGCCAAATCTCTTTTAATTCCACCAGCCTCCAACTTAGGTTAATCTCTTCAGTTATATCCGGATAAGAGTTTATCTGTTTCCCTTTTATTAGGCGATATTTACTAATAAATGAGTTCTAAAATAAATTATAAAATATCACGGTATATTACAAGATTCAGAGAAGCAATGAAGTAGGCTGAGTATAATAATTTGTTCAAATAAAACTCAAAATCAAAATCTTTCCTAGATGAAACTATCTCGTATTAAAATATTACTTTTGCATTCTAATAAAATGTTACAGCAGAGCTGTTAAGTTATAAATAATTGTTTATTACATTTACAAGAATTAAATGAAATAAAATTTAACGCTAGTTAGAGAGCCTAAGAGTACACAGCGAAAAAAAAGTGCGAACTCTGGTCCTCCTCGTTAGTCCTTGGCTCAACCGTCGCTAGGTGCTAAAATGCTATAGATAGATAAACTCAATCTACACTAACTTGTAGCTGATGATACGTGCTTCAATTTGAAATACACTTTCAAATATTTCGTTCTCTCTATATAATGACAAACAATTGCGTTCTATGATAAAAATTTAGATAGAAAAGTAAATTTTGCCATGCAAATGGAAAACTAAACTAAAATATTACTTTTGTATTCTAATAAAATATTACAGCAGAGCTGATCATTTATAAATAATTGTTTATTACATTTACAAGAATTAAATGAAATAAAATTTAACGCTAGTTAGAGAGCCTAAGAGTACACAGCGAAAAAATTGTGCGAACTCTGGTACTCCTCGTTAGTCCTTGGCTAAACCGTCGCTAGGTGCTAAAATGCTATAGATAGATAAACTCAATCTACACTAACTTGTAGCTTATGATACGTGCTTCAATTTGAAATACACTTTCAAATATTTCGTTCTCTCTATATAACGACAAACAATTGCGTTCTATGATAAAAATTTAGATAGAAAAGTAAATTTTGCCTTGCAAATGGAAAACAAGTTGCAGCAAACCAATGCTAATACGTCATATTTTAACACCGAAGCGACACTATTAAAAGTTCGCAGTGGCGCTTCTCTGCAGTATTGCCAATAATGTAAAAAAGCCCTGCATATTCTTAGCTGCCTTTGTACTCTTACACACCGTTCCCCTTAAAGAATACTTGAGGAGATATTTCAAAATGAATGAAATATTAATTTAGAAAATTAATATTTTTCATTCTCTTTGACTTATGTGAGATTAAAAACCTACAACATAAAATGGAAAAAATTGTGAAACCATTTATAAAAATTTTTGAAAAACTTTAAAGGAAGAAATCCAATGCAAATGGAAAGCTTTATGTGATAACGAGAAAAAACAACTATTGTAACTGAAACAAAATACAACAGATTGAAATATAAAATTCCTTATTTAGCAGAATTATTTTATCTATAATATTCATTCATAATGATGTTCTTGTGTGTCATCTTAATATTTTTTATTACTGCTATTTCATCTGCTAAATGATCAACTAAGTTTCCTTGAACGAAATTTGCACCAGATGCATCTAATTGAATTATGCGACATCTTTTTTTTGCATTTATAGAATTTTTGGAAGTGAATTCTTCAATATTTGATTTCAGTTAAAATTTCTCATTTTGTGCGCATGGTGCCAAAATGCGTAACATATTTGAGGCATGTTATAACAGGCATAAACATATTTATTTTTCTGGACATTCTAATTATTTGCCCATCTCAGAAATTACAAATTATTTAGTATACTTTGTCTTATATTTTTTTTATTTTTTATTTTATGAATGTTGAATTATGTTTCATTAGGAGATATTTTAAATAAACATAAAAAAATTATTCATCGTTCTTCATAAAATTTTAACTGCACATGCGCAACGCCTTATACCACATAAAGCTTTGTTCAATGGGATTCACAGAAAAGATTCTATTCTTATTTTATTCATAATTTGCATTAGCTGTTTGGACAGTTATATCATCACTGTATACCAGTTCAGATGTAAAACTCAATTTTAGTCTTAATCAAAAATATTGTTTATAAGTGCTTTCGTAGATTAATTATAAAGTTTGAAGAAAAGTCATGAACAATTAATTTAATGAAAAATTATAATTCTTACTCTACAATCCATGCTTACGTTTTCTTCCAGTAGGAAGAAAATGCATAAGTACTTGCTCACGTATTTTTTGTCAGTAATTTTTGTATAAAATTCAATATAATTTAATTAATTTTTTTTATAAATTACTAGAATAGCAACATCAGAAATTATTGTAATTAAGAAGGCGCTATAGGCTGAAAAACTTCCGAATATTCTCAACATCAATAAAAAAAGTTAACTCTTCAAATTTTTGAGTATTATTTTAGAATTTATTATATTTATTTTTTGAGAATTTATTCAGATACACTGGTGCCCAAAAGATAGCACATTTCTTAGCTGCAAAATATTTTTAAAATATGTATACAATAAATCACAATGAGTGGCGCAGAATCGTGGGTAAACAATGATATTTTGTGAACTTGAATCTTCAAACAGTTATATTGATTTTCTGAAAGTTGAATATCCTAAATACTCACGTATACGTACATATAAATTAAATACATAATTTAAATTGCTTCTCTATTGTAAATGTTCGAAGTTTAAAATTTAAAAATTTCGGTTTGTGCAAACTCTTGGGCTCCTTGACTAAACCGCCGCTAGGTGAGAAAACTCTACAGATAGATAAACTAAATCTACACTAACTTGTAGCTTACGATACATGCTTTAGTTTGAAATACACCTTTAACTATATGGTTCACTCTATATAATGACAAACACTTGTGTTCCTTGACCAAAAAATTACATATAAAAGTAATTTTTGCCTTTTAAATGGAAAACGAAGTGCATAAAACCAATGCTAATACGTCGTATTTTTACACCGTCGCAACACCATTAAAGGTCATAGTGGTGCTTCTACGCAGTGTTGGCAACAAGGTAACCAGAAAGATCTGGTTCACCCGGCCCTGCCTTAGCACAAGGGATTCTGAATGACAGCCGGTAATGTAGTTTCGAAAACTGAGGCCGGAGTCTTAGTAGCCCATCACCAGGACACAGGCAGACCCCTGCCGAAGGAGGTATATCCCAGATAGCACGTAAGTTTGCAGCAAGTTTGAAGCGAACTTGTGGCAAGTTCGCTGTGACAAGTAGCGCCACCCTCACTTGCAAAACGCGTTTGCCACAAGTTCCCCGTGACAAATAGCGCCACCTCCTTGCAATGAAAGCTTGCTGTAAGTTTGCAAAACAAGCTTGATGCAATGATAGCACAAAGAGATAATTATATTTGTCCCTGTTTTTAAAAAAACATCCAATTTTTAATAGCATCTCCTAGACCGTCCTTTTTATTAATTCAATAAATCAATGATAATTTGTAAGAAAACTAACTTTTTTGTATAAAAAAATGTTTGAAATATTTTTATTCTTTTTACTAAATACAGCACTCGCACTTTGAAGAAAATTATATCGCCTTTTCCTGAATGTTGCAATTTTACCGTTTATAAACAAAATTAAACCGAAAAAACAGTTAATGTTTGTTGAAAAATAAACTATAAAATAATACATTTTGTCCCATTTTAAAATAACACTGGACAACAAAAAAAATTCTTTTTCATGTTGCTTGCGAAAGAAAGGGTTATACCTATGTATTTTTGTGCCCTGATTTCGAATCTGTAAACCGTTTGTTTCAATCACCCATAGTTTTTGAGCAACGTAGTAACTCTTATTATATACATTAGGAAATCATATTCAGCTTGCAATATTTAAACAGGCATATTAAAGTGTTACAAACCTTCACTTTCTTGTGTACTTGGCCTGTCGATTGTGCTTGGCTTGAGGAATATTCATTTTCTATGTCCAAAAATAGTCGGCTAACATTTTGTGATTCCATTTCCCTTGATAACGAGCTCCCATATTCGAGATATCCTCATGGAACCGTTCACCATGCTCGTCGCTTACTGATCCGAGGTTTCTATAGAATTCTAAGTGAGAGTGCAAGAAATGGATTTTCAACGACATGTTGCATCCCATGGTTTTGTAGGCCTTTAAGCAAGTTATTGACGATTTGCCTTAGTTTTCCGCTTTGTGATTTCCGAAGAAGTTTTTTCCTAACTCCTTAAACGATGTCCATGCTCCGGCTTCCTTCTTAGTCAGTTTACTCTCAAACACCGGATCATTAGTTGCCTAAATTGAGGCCCAACATGCCTTCCTTAATTTTTGTTTCATTCACTTTTGGAAACTTCAGATGTAAGTACTGAAATCCACTTCATCCACAGTCCATCGCTTTAACAAAATTCTTCATTAAACCTAATTTGATGTGCAATGGAGGCAAGAGAATTTTTTTGAGACGACTAGTGGTTCGTTCTCTTCATTCTTCACACCCGGTATGAGAAACTGTCGCTTGAACCACACCTTCTTGATGTAGTGCTTTTTTTCTGCCCCTACTGTCCCACTGGCACAAAAAGCAAAAAAACTTGGTATAGCCTGCTTGCAATCCAACTAAGACGGCAATCAATTTCAAGTAGGCACGTATATGCTAAGAATGCTTGCTGTACTCAATACTGGACAACATATGCTTCAAGATTTCGTATGTTTCTTTCATACGAAAGGCTAAATTCTACAGGAATCGAAGGGTGCTTGTTACCATTGCGTAACAGAACTGCTTTTAAGCTGACCTTTGAAGAGTCTATAAACAAACGCCATTCTTGAGGGTTATGTTGTAGTTCTAGAGCCTTAAACCACGAGTCAACATCATTACAAAATATCACATCACCATCTTGGCAAAAGCTTCCACGTGCTGCCAAACAGAAACATTTGTCCTTACAAAGTGGCTCATGCATTGAATCGCACTTGCGTTGCAAGATTCTCGTTCCAAAAACGCCTGTTATAATTTTTGACATACAGCCTTTTCTGTATGAAAATTATAATTGTAAGAGCATTTCAAGCCCAAACATTATCTTCTTGGCCGGCAATTAATATTTTCAGAAAGTATTTTTGACACAAGATCCGACATATTTCAATGACATTTTCTATGTACTTGTAAGCAATTACGAGTAGTGTTGTTGAAAAACTGTATGTTATAGAGGTATTTCGAGATTATATTCGGGTTCAGTGACCATAAAAACACCATTATCAGTTAAAATCTCAAAGGCAACAAAAAAAATATCCTGGCTAAGACATTGATTAAAATACAAGAAAGGAGTGGACAGACGTTTTAGTGAGAGTTCATGTTGCATAAAATTGGAGGGTGATAAACAAATTCTGTTTGTTTTTTTGAATTCAGAGCGTGAAAGTACATAAGTATTAGCTAAAATCATAAGGGCAACAAAATGGTTGTTGTCCAGTGTAATTGCTTTTGAACTCTAATTTCATAATTTATTCTACTAGCAAAACGTAGTTATTAGCGAAAATCGCTTTCTCTTTAACTTCAAATCATATTCTCAACTCACAAAATTAATGAAAATAGTTTAAAATAAATCTTATACGAATCGAATCGAACGATGTATTAGCGAGATCTATCTTCTCTTCTCAGAGTTTAACTAGCCGAGTTGTTAGCACGTCAGCTTCGGAACCGGTAGTTCGCGAGTTCTAAACCGGGTTGTGTTTCTACTCTGTTTTTGCTATAATTTGCAATGAGTTTGACGCGGCAAGCTTGCTTCAAGTTCGTCCCATACTGACTTCGAGGCTTGCGTTAACTTGTTTCAAACTTGTTGCAAGCTTGCACTCTTGTCATGTCAAATTTGTTGCAAGCTTGCTGCATACTCAAATTCCTAACTGGGGTACTATCACTGGTGGAGGGAAATAGAACCCCACCATTACTATACTCATACTGGAAGCGAGTACCTGTTTACTTATCTGGCAGCAACTCATATCCGTGTATTCGCAGTGCCCCCTTGGGAGTGTCCAACGAGGTAAAAAAGCCCTGCGTATTCTTATCCGCTCGCGTACTCTTACAAACCGTTGCCCTTAGAGAAGAATTTTAGAGCCATGAGGAGATATTTCAAAGGAAATGAAATATTAATTTTATAAAATGAGTATTTTTCATTCTTTTTCACTTTTGTCGGATTAAAAACCTACAACATAAGATGACTAAATTGTGAAACCATTTTTACTAAAAATTCTGATAAACTTTGAGGGAAGAAGTCCAATGCAAGAGTAAAACTTTGTGAGAGAACGAAAGAAAGATTATTCTAGTGTAACTTAAACAAAATGCAACAGATTTAAATATAAAATTCCTTATTTAGCAGAAATATTTTAAGTTTCCTTCAACGAAATTCTGTCTCAGACGTATTTCTGGAGTGTTTTTTTTAAGTGAATTCTTCAATATCTGATTTCATTTAAAATTTCTCATTTCCTGCGCATTTTTATCTAATGCACAGACAAATTTATTTTTCACGATATTCTAATAACACATGTTAACCCATCTCAGAAAGTACAAGTTATTTTGTGTAATTTTTCTTCTATATTTTATGATTAATGGATTTCGTTTCATTATCAGATATTTTAAATATATATAATAAAATTATTCACCGATCTCCATAAAATTTTTACTGCAGATACGCAACATCTTATACCACACAAAGTTGTATTCAATGGGATTCACAAAGAAGTTTCTATTCTTTTTTTTTTCATAATTTGCATTAGCTGTTAGAACAGATATATCTCAGCTGGTTTACAGAAATGAAAAAACACTCAATTTTAATTTAATCTCAAATATTTTTTATAAGTGTTTGTGTAGATTAATTATTTTGAAGAAAAGTGATGAACTGTTAATTTATTAAAAAATTATAATTCATACTGTACAACCCATGTTTAGTTTTTAATCCAATAGAGGAAACCTTATACGTACTTTCTCATGTTTTCTAAGTAAATTTTGTGAAAAATTCAATATAATTTATTTATATTTTTGTAAATTACTAGAATAGCAGCATAAGAAATTATTTTAATTAAGAAAGTGTTATAGGATGAAAAACTTCTCAATATTCTCAACATCAATAAAAATGTATGCTCATCCAATTTTTGATTATAAATTCATTTAGATACACTGATGCCCAAAAGTTTTGCACATTTCTTAAGATAAGAAATTTTTAAAAAATATGTATACACTGGTTCGTAAGGAATGGTTGAGAATCGTGGGTGAACAATGATGTTTTGTGAACTTGAATCTTCAAACAGTAATATTGAATTTTCTGAAATTTGAATACCCTAAATACTCATGTATAAGTACTTATAAATTAAATACATAATTTAAATTGCTTTTCGTTTATAACTGTTCGAAGTTTAAAAATTTCGTCTTGTGCAAGAACCTCATTATTTAGCTTCTCTTAGAGGGCAATCGAAATTCATCTCGCTGGAACGCCGATATCTTTCTGAATATTAGATATATTGAACTGGAATTTTTATATAAGCTGCCCTACATATCTGGTTTTGAAGTTATGAAAGAAAAAATTCACTATTCATACATGCGCACTTAAAAAGAATTTTCTGCAAATATTTATAATTCTTGTACTGTTCAGAGTATTTAATTCAAATTGTAATAAAATGTTTGGCTAACATCTTTTGACTGATTCGGTGAGTATCTTGCAATTTGGGTGAAAACTCTGCAAATTATAAGCAAAATATCACTGGTCAAAACATTCTGGTCGTCACCCTAAATGCCCTATTACGAATCTTCTCTGTAAAATGTGAGTTCTGACGATTGTACGCAACTCATTGCGTACCATTGTATCGATATTTACTTCCAGTTTTTTGCATATTAAGAACTGTGTTTAAATTTTGGATACCAGCGCACTTTTATGTAAATATGTTTAGCAAAATTTAATTTAAGAACAAAAATTTTATTTAAGGCAGTTTGAAGATTATTTAGAAGAGATTGTCTTCGTGGCTGAGAACAGAAATCGTTGTCAAATTAGTTGAAACGCCACAAAAAATGACAGATATTTTAAAGAGGATTCCTTTGCTCCGGTTGCTCCTTAGTTATTAAGATGTTCTTCAGATGAAATGCGGTGCAATATAGGGACAATATCCACCAAATGATTTTTAAATGTGAGTATATTGTACATCAACTAGGATTCATACAGAAATATCTTCCTGTAATAAATATAGATATTAAATAATATCCATATATAAAGTACACAAATATATTTCATAATTTAAATAGTATAATTATAGTATAACGGAAAACAACACATTGATATAATAGTGTATTTATCCGCCATGATGTAAACTTGTGACAATGGCAAGCCAGGTTGTTGATCTGGTTTAATCCTTGTACAACATCAATGTCAGTAGTCTCAAATTCGGAAGACATCCCATGCTTGTAAGTAATAATTAAATATCATATCAGAAAATAAATTAAATTGCATATTCATTGCATTTAAAATCAATTTAATTTTAAGATATTTGGTTGACTATTGCATGCAATTATTTATAAAGATACAAGTAATGAATTTTTTAAAAGCAGCAAAGAAAATTTAAGGAGAGAGAAACATTGGCCTACTCTATTATGACGCACATAACTATAACCTACACAAGAATTTCAAACAATTCTTTTAAAATCTCTTATCATACTTACCAATTATAGAGCACGTTTTATTTAGCGAACATTAATTCCAATCATTCCCTTCAATATTTATTTATTTAATAATAATAATTTCAATTATTATTATTTCAATTAGTCTCTCCTCAGGAAGCAGTAAATTTGGAAATAGTTGTTATATTTTAAGCTCTTCTAACATACTTGGTAGCAAAGCGTTAAGGTGCAAACTGTTATCCGAAACATTAAACCCTTAGGGATTAAAAGACCATTTAATTGAAAAATCGATCCTTAAATGTTTCTACTGTCCTTTCACTAGCAGAAAATGGTTAATAGTTGCATTTCTTCAGCGAAGGGAAACTAATCAATTACTTGTGATTTTTTTTTCTTTCATGACAGTTTTGAGAAAGCTAATTGAGTCGTAAAATAGAATCTTTAGAAAAAAGTAGTTTCCTCGATTTTAATCACATTCAATTTGCTGTGCGCACTCTAGAATCAGTAGAATTGTGCAATTTTTTAGTAATGGTAAATACCTTGCTTTTTGTATTAATTAATTACATCGAAAAAGCGTCTTTTTCCAATAGTTTCTTAAGACTTAAAGTAATCACTACTTAGATGGAGCTCACTGATAATTTCTAAGATTCAAGATTTGCTGTTAACTCTTTCTTTCATTAGATGCCTTTTGGCATCTCCAAGGTAAATTGCTTTTAATCACTTAATTTGTTTGCCCGTGCACAGTACGTACATTAAATTGTTGCAATTTTAAAGACAGAAACCAAAACAAAAAGACATTCATATATAGAGGAGA
This sequence comes from Araneus ventricosus, assembly GCA_013235015.1. Classification (NCBI taxonomy): domain Eukaryota; kingdom Metazoa; phylum Arthropoda; class Arachnida; order Araneae; family Araneidae; genus Araneus; species Araneus ventricosus. Next base: position 12,653 of record BGPR01025463.1, read on the forward strand.
GATAGATAGAAGAGAGAGAGTTATAACTCGACACAAAATTTACGTGGAATTAAATTGTCCTTTAGATCTTAAAAACAATCAACTAGAAAAATTGAAAAAAACAAATTTAAATATAAATTTAACTTAAACTTTAAACAGAAACAACAAAATTTAGACAATAAAATTCAAAAAATAAAATTTAGACGATGTTTAAGAAACGCGCATTTGCAGCATCATACAAAAAACAATGGAAATCAGAAACATTCAAAGAAAGCAAAACAATAAGAAATATACTCTGAGAGACACGAATGGAAGAAACAAGGAATCCATTGTAGTCCCCTTCATCAATGGCTAAGGACTCTATTTGAAATGAATTCAAAATATTTGGAAAATATTTCCTCTAAGAAGCTTGCATTACGCCAAATATAGCTTCTCTTAGACAGAAATTTCACTACAAAAGACAAAGGAGACCAGTATCTTCTAATAAGCATTTCTTAAAAGATTATTTTAAAGATTTTTAAGCATTATTTAAATTGTCCATTAGGTTCTCAGTTGAATTAAAATAACAACGCATTCACAAATTAGAAGATGTCACCTAATTATTTATTTAAAAAATGAGTTAAATGATTAATTATTAAAAGACATTATCAAGTTTGCTAATTAACAGCGTTCATATTCGACTTATATGAACCTGGATCACAACATCATCTGGATAAAGACGAATAAAGAATGTATAGATTTTATTTATCAATCTGGATGAAATAAATTATTTTAAACTCGACGTATTTCTATACATTTTTCAGTATTTTTCTTAACTAACAAATAATACTATGTGCTGGACAGGATGAATGGTGCAAATTTAGACTGGAAAACATACACTGTTTTCAGTTCTGTACAAAATTTCTTCATGCGCTCCCAGCTTCCCAAATTTTAAAATTAAGATTGACATATGCAGTTATAAGAAAAAACGAATAACATTTTAAAAATTAATAATTCGACATTGTGGCGTTCTCTTATTTCAACAACATCCCAAGATTCCCTCTGATAAATACTAAATATAAATTTGAACATATTAAATGGAAATTAAATGAAAAGTCTTTAATATTTTTTGAACTAGTTTCATTGAACCGTATTACTCATTCATTGAATATTAACAAAAATATCAGATTAATTGAAACAATTGAAAATGTATCTAAGATTTTGTTGTTTGCCAAGTGTTCATAAATGCAATTCGAAAAACAATAAACTATTCAAAGCTATATATAAAAAATAATACAATTTAATATACATAAATGTCTTAATAACCCAAAATTGAATTAATTAATTATGAATTGATATATTAGCTGGTTTTACGGAAAACCAGTAGTAAAACCTTATTGAGACCTTTGTTTTTATAACTGATTTTCTTAACAATTTTTGCTGCTAAATAAAGGATTCATTTCCTCATATATAGGATAAAGTACATTATATAAGAATTTTAAATTCAGCTTTAAATACATCTTAAATAAAAAATAAGTTCGTATCTATAATTCAAATCAGAAAGAAATTTGAAACAAAAAATAATCTTCTTTCTGTGCTTATTGTTGCTTTCACAATATTATGTCAAATATTGCAGAATGGAAAATTGCCTTATCTACAAAATATCAAACTTCCAAAGCATTGAAAATCCAGAGAGACAAGATTAATTCCATGAAATGTCCAGTCTCTATCCATACACAACTCGTATTTTCTCTAATTTTACTTCTAATTCATAGTCATTGTGATTAAATCTAATGGAAGTAATTTGACTTCAAAAGTTACTTTTTAACAGTCGTACAGAATCTACGAAATCACATTCACAACGGAGACAAACAACGAATTTGGAATCGACTTTTCTCGAGGAATTTTATTTAGTCATCCTAATCTAAATGTAATTTCGGGCATATTTTGGGGTTAAGAGAGAACCAGCTGTTTCTGTTTGGGTGTCTGCGGATGCAAATGCGAATTTGTTTTGTCTTAAACGCAAATGATTGAATAAACAGAGAAGTCCATTACGCATCTGAATGATGTTTTCTGAAAAAATGAAAGCTAAACACTTCAACATATCGAAAGGGAGAAGATTCAAAATCTTTTTCAATCTGAACAAGTCGAAAAGCACAGTAAGGTTCAAGAGTAAATAAAAGTTAGGTTGATAATAAGTTCTATATTATTGTTGCTTGAAATTTCAAATTTTCGCTTACGACGAAGAATTAGTCGAAGAAACGCAAAAATGCTTTCCCCTTTACAACTCATCGAATGAAAAAATCTCCCTTTCCTCTCGACCATCAGGATAGTTGCAATAAATGGCAATGAACCTAAAGCTACTTTAGTTTTAGATTTATCGATAATATAAAGTCATTTCAATCATGTCAATATGACGGCTAACACTCATCTAATTTCCAGTTTCCCCAAGTATCGAGAATCAATGTTAGGCGTAATTAAGCGTGGGATTAAGCAACATCTTGCTCAATCGAAAGCTTTGAACAAAGAAAAGTTTCAATTCCTAGAAGTTTGTGATAATATTTGACTTTCAAAATTTTCCCTATTTTTCTAGCTATATGAAAACCTGCTAAATTATTGTATTCATTACATGAACTTATTAAAATCCATTTCACGTATTCTTTAATATTTTAGTCATTCTATTTACTGTAACAATTCTTAGAAAATACATAAATTTTAACTAAAAATCTCAAAAAAGAACGTAATGAGTTGCTAATATCTATTCGTCATCTAAATCACATATATTTTAAAAAATACTTATTCAAATGTTGATCATTTTATATTTCACTTAAAGGCGTTCACATGATTGGAGAATATATAGTAATAAACGTGGAATATACTTTATGATGCAGCATGCTTAAAAGAAGTTAAAAATTATTATCGACGCATTATATTTTTAATGGCTCAGTGGCTATTTTTATTATCTCAAATTATTTTATTATAAAGAATCAGAGGCAGTAATGAATGATTATCATCATGCATATTTTATTGAAACACGTTCAATGGACATTTAAGAAAAAGTCCGGATTGCAAAGAAATGTGTAATGCTCCTTAATAAGATAAAAATAACCGAAATGAGTGTAGTATAAGTAAAATAGTAATATATTTTTCGGAAATATCACGATGAAAATTTACAGATTATTTCAAATACCGAGACAACATGGTTAAAAGTAATATAACTACACCAGAGAGTGAAAATAACAAAAATAAAAGTATGCAGTGCAAGTGATTCAAAATCTGGATTAACACAAACTTTCTACTAAAACATGAACAAAGATTTCCGAAATTATTTTTCTGGCCTAAATTGTAGAAAACAATTTATTTCTAAACAATCACCACAGTTTGCAGATCAAATATATTACAATCTCGGTTGTCCGAACTATGGGGGGACGGTGAATACGTTTCGGATAACGATTAATTTCGGTAAAGCCATGGACATTTATTAATATTTTGTATCTAATTACATTCTGTGATTTTGAAATCTTTTGAGTGTAAAACGAATTTAGTCTCTCTTTTGCAGGGTGAGCTTATGTTCTTTATTAAATATAAATCGTCTTCGAGACAGATAAGCGCTTCAAGGAATTCTGGCGCCGTGCGACTTACAAGCATAGGTAAACAATACTGTGGACAATATTGTTAATATCCATTAATTTTAACTTCAGCATTCTAAAATAAATCAATTAATAATTCATAATTATTTTTGATTAACGATTTCAAAGGGATCTCGTATAACCCGGGTTTCGGTTAATCGGGATTTTACTGAATTAAAAATGATTTAATGTTCTTTGGTTTTCCTTTAGGTTTCATCAAAAAATCATCAATTGCACCAAAATAAACATCGATCTTAGTCTTGGTGCATTTCACTAAAGAATATTTTTCCGATATATGTAAGGTAAAAATTTAACAACAGATATAAAATTCATAAAATTATTTTGTACTTAACCAAAAATAAATGTAAAATTTAAACAATTCAGATTTCAGCTTTAAAGCAAATTCCATTTAGTACAAGTTCAATTCTACATTTATAAATTATTATAGATACTCCTATTATTAAATTTACTACACTTTGATTTTTTTTTCTTTCATATAATCGACATATTACAACATAGAAATGCCGAGTATAACTAATTTCGAAGAAATTTCAAGAGACCAAATAAATTCGAAAATTCGCATTGAAAGAATTAAGTGGAATTGATATAATAAAAATATGTCTGAAGAGTCATTTTAGAAATCGGAAATAATTTCTAGACAAAGGCTATATTTGGAGTCAATTGTTACGCTTTAATTACTTCAGTTGCTAAGTGTCCAGAGGAATGTAGGGAAACGTAAATTGCGACCTTGATGTTTCGTCTCGAACACCAGGAAAGCTGTGTTCGATATGAAAATAGCATCCTAAAATAATCAACTCCGTGTGGCGAAGCCTTACAAGGGAGTGTGTAAAATGATAAAGATCCAGCGAACTGGAAACTAACTCTTCTCCAAAACAAAAGATTTAACATGCTCACAGTGAAGGAAAACTTTGTCTTCTGTCAGAAAGTTTCAAATTCTTGAGTTAGAGATTATATTCTCTCTCGGGAAGTTCTTATTTCTTTCCGCCTTCATCTCGTATCAAAGACTTTATCAGATTGATTACGTTTTTTTGCTCCATTGATAGCTGAAAATGTTTTCTACTGAAATAATCATTTCCTTGGCAAATCGCTTCATCCTTCTTTCGATTTCCTCCATTTTGTAACAAACAAACTTCATCGAATTGTTCTTTTTCAAATTTTAACTGTTTTAAATTGGAAGGATTCTAAAGGCTGTGGAAGGAAGGGATTGAAACCAGTTTTTGAAAGCAGAGGAAAAAGTTAAAAGTGTAGTCGTTAAAGCAACTCGCCGCATTATACGTGCTAAATGACTAGAATCGATTACCTGTTCTACTATAGATTTTCTTTTATTATCAATTCTTTCTGGGCTAAAATTCGATTTAGATAGAATTGATTTTCGAGTCATTGAAGCAAATACATCATGGATATTAATACGAAAGTTTTGAAAACTTTTAACTCACATGATCGTTCTCCTCTGCATTTTTCTTTATTTTATATACGAATGTGTAGAAAACTTTTTTCTTTTCTTCTTTATTTCATTTTATGTATCCAATCACTGAAAAAAATATACGATATTTCAAACTTCTGAATGTAAAATATCACTGCATTTAAAAATCCATCCCATGTTTAATACGTTATATTTCTTTAATTGTTGAATGGGAAATCCTTCTATTTTAGCAGATAAACTCATCTTAAGAATTCATTGTGGATTATTTGAAAGAACAAACCTTATCTCAAAATAGCCGATAGAAATTTCTAAAAGTATCTTTTTGTAGTTTTATTTTTCGTTTAATGAAACCAAGTTTTATTTCCTTTCCCGGAGGAAAATAATTCGATGATTATGGATTAAGCAAAAATTAAACCATTCAAAACGAATCTTTGGTAAGAACATATATGCGAATAAAAAAGAAAATATTTTCTGAAATCGAAAAGAATATATACTGATTAATTTCCAACGAATGTCTTTTTATATGTTCCTTTTCTATAAGTTCCTTATCTTCTATTGTTGCTGCAATTAAATTTCTCAAATCTCTTATGACACATAAAAGAAATTCAAAACATGTTTTGTAAGAATTTTTCATTATTGTGATCACATGATTCACATCAGGCATAAATTAATTGCGGAAATCTTTTTATATATATCAACAATACTGTGTAATATTTGGGAAATTTAAAATACTTCATAAAATTTCTGATGTCAATACTTCTATATTTCAACGAGAACAGAAATAATACAAAGGCTGCATATCTCGTTCAATTTCAAGTTCTGTTACTTTCTTAAGGAATAATTGGATATGCTCCATCAGACATTTCAGTGGAATTTTAAAATTATAATATTTAATTGGATCCATGAGTAGCATCTCTAATTTATATTCATATTAATCAAAAAATGCAAGCACCTCTATGTTTCTATGAGACGGAATGCGAGATTTGAAGCAATATTTTGAACTAAATAAACTTATTAACAAGCCCAATATGAATTTTGAAATGCAAATCATTCAGTGGATAACAGAAGACATTTAAATGAAGTCTTAAAATTGTATACTTTCATCCTTTTCTACTTTGGTCCAGTACAAAACTTGTTTTGCATCATTTTGTGAATTTATCGACAGAATTTTCCCAACATTATATAGACTATAAACTTTGTATCTGTTTGTTGGCATTTACAATTATTTTTTTTATTATTTTTGTTTATTTATTTTTACTTTACAATTTTGGAAATTCAATTTTTTTTTCCTCAATTATATTTGGATCAGACCCTTTTGTTTTGACAACTCTGCGAAATTTATGTGTTGTATATATTGTGTGATATTTTGTTTATTTGTATACTTTTACATGATTTTTGAATGCTTTATTCTTTTTTCATTTTTCAACACCTTGTACAGCTTTTACTCCATTTCTGGTTATTTTCCATTTTTTGTGTCTATGTGACCAGTTATTTTGCATCTAAACCTTTTTTAAAAAATTTATGTTTCGGTATCTATTACCCTTATTTATTCATTTCATTGCTTAATACCATTCATGTGTTCGTATGTATATGACCAATTTATTGAATTTTTGTTTCTTTTTTTTTGGCCCCCCCCCCTTTCTGTTTGAAATTTGCATTTGTATCATTTAATTCGAATCTTCCTTCAAGCCTTTTTTTAGTCTTTTACTTACTTATGTAAGTCTCGTGTTGTACTTGTTGGTGCACAAAGAGTTTTTTCTCAAGAGATTGCAAATGATATATGTAATTTATTTATATCTTTTTTTCGGATAGATATTTAAAAGCTTACCATTTGAACACATATTCATATACGCAGTATTTCATATCGCTAGAATATATTTTTGTTTCATTGTTTTTCAACTTAATTGCACATATTTTCAAACATAATATTTCACTAGAATATATTTATTGCACTTAATTTTAATATGATTTTCATTTTATAAAGAAAATTATAAGACTACTAACTGATAAGATTAACTAATTTTATTACAAAGGGTGAAAAACCATCTGAATATCTGAATTCAATATTTGATTAATGGAAATTTATTCTGAAATTTATTTTTCAAAGAATCAATTTTAAATTATTAAAATATCGGTGCAGTTAATGATAGATAAAGTATAGTAAAAAAATAAACAATTAAAGTAATGTAAAACGAGTAAAGTGTGTATTGATACAATCAGTGAGTTTTAGTTTTTTTAAAATAGAAAATACACCTGTTCATAAATGTTACCTAAAAAAATCAAACCACAATTCTCATTTAAGGATTTTAATCGATTAGTGATCAGATAATGGCATTCTTTTAGAATTTGTCCGCCGTTTGGATAACGTAATTTTACTGTAAAGAAGTGATGAAAAGATCAGATCATATAACTTGATTTTTCAATAATAAATTTAATTTTTGAAATTGAAATAAATTTATTCGTAACTATATTCTATTCATTATTGCTATTGAATTTAAATCAAACATCTACCATAAATGCACAAATGTTCATACAAAAATTGATAAAACTTAAATATTTAATAGGAATAACACGAATTTATAAAGTATCACTCGGAGTACCGCATTTTAATATCTTAACTCCTTCTTGGTTGGCGTCGCATGTCATTCTTTCGATCTTTTCATGCCCTTACGATCGGCGTCGCATGTCATGCGACGAGGGGGAAAATTGCATCGTTTAAAGTGAATTCGTCGCTATTTACGCGTCTTGTTATATTGCGCGATTATTTTTTATGTTTCTGAATATTGCTAAGAGAAGGCAATTATCAGAGAGTATTTTGTTTTAATTTAAATTTGGATGCATTGCATGAAAAACTGGAGATCAGTGAAAGGGGTATCACATGTATGACCACCAGTAGGTCAAGCAAAAACTACTTACTGACAAAAATAGTTTGCATTTTTGAATTCAGTACAGACCATATACTAATTTTCAGTAGTAAAAAGAATGCTTTCTGGGGTTCAGAAATTCGAAAAAAAATCTGACCAAGAAGGGGTTAAAATCTTGTTCTCTTTGAATACATTTGAACTGCTCTAATCAGCCTAAAAAACTCTAAAACATTCAAGCATAATGTCTGATAATGAAGAAAGCATTAATGAGGTGATTTTCCAAAGTTTCTGCATATTTCATTTACAGTATTAAAGTATAAAAGGTACTTTGAAATTACAGAAAAACAAATGAAGGAACTTTTTTTATACAGGAGTCAAATGATAATGACATAATGTGTAAGCGGTAGAAGAAACTAAATAGATGAAATTTATAACATGTTCCCAAGAAACCGCCGAATGACAAAAATATTTGGTTATTTAGAAAATAAGGCTCCATTTTTTATAGAGGTGTATTTCTAAATTTTTTAAGGGACATTATTTGTGACATTCCGCTCCGTTACCGAAAGTACAGTGTTTTTAGGGAAATATTGTATCATTTAGTTTTAAATTCTTCTGCCAACTACAACAGTCGCTTATTCATATAAAATAAATATAAAAAATGAAAAATTTGATTTTTTTTTCATGCTCTAAATGCTCTATTTGTTATACTTTCTGTTTTTTCCTTTCTCGAGTATTTTTAGATGGTATTTATAGATCATTTCACAATTTTCTTTACTTCTACTTAACTAACTTAATAACTGCATGCAAGATCGTAAGATTTTACTGAAAACGTTAAAAGCACAATATTAAAAATAATATATGACAGAGGAAATATAATATACTACTTTTTTCATTGATCTGATATTTAGTGAACAGTTGTGTTTATTCCCTTTTAAGTAATCAAGAAATTTTATAACGAAGTTGTTGAACTGTGTTTGACAAGTTTACTTTCACTTGTCACTCAATTTACTTTTTTAGTTTATTAATTAATACCATTTTCCTTAACTTTTCATTTTTATGAAGTTACTATCTGTAATTATATCCAAGTAAGCTCTCTTAGAAAATTTTCAAAAATCTTTCATGCTTAATATTACAGTAACTAGTTTTGACACGACTTTGAAGAATGTCGACATTTCGGTCTTTGGTTAATTATAATATTTTCGAAACAAATGAAATAATGCTACGCTCCTTTGAGATCTGGAACATTTTTATACTCAAAAACTTGAATAAAAGAAAATTGAATAAAATTACGAATTTTTTTAATTTAATCGAATTATCGAAAGAAACATATCTGCCTTCGATCCTTAAGAAAATAGGTTTCATCACGCAGAATCAAAAATATAACAAAATAATTAAAAAGCATTGCGGGACTCATACATTGAAATTGGCGAATTTTATTCCCAGAAATTATCATAATATTAACAGAAAGTCTATACATAGAAAAAAAATCACATTTCAATCACATTTATGTAAGTACTGTACTTTAAGGAATAAAGCATTTTCAATAAAAATTACAAACTTTTCCTAACATTACACATAAATCAAGCTTATGTCTTTATCGAAAATTCTAAGTTTCTAAATATTCAAATTAATCATATGCTTCTAGTATTACTGGTATACCCTTTAATACACAATAAATAGTTTATTAATTTTTCTGAATTAAAACATGTCCAAACTTTCTAGATTTTAACTACTTTCAAAGAGTAATTACTCTTTAATTACTTACAAAA